>VXBI01000755.1:1896630-2001221 GCA_013397375.1 Toxostoma redivivum | reverse complement strand
GTTAGGCCATAGATCACAAGTGACCTTAAAAAGAAAAAAGAAAATCAAAAGCCAACACACAGGCTTGCATTTGTGTTTGGGATACACTTGAGAGCTCCCAAGGAATCCAAGCCCTCTGCTGCAAGGCACAGGCTCATTTAAGGTGGGAAAAAAACAAACCAAAACAAAAAATACACTTCTGGCTTTCTAAGATACATGTTTCACAACCTGATTGTACCCTAATTANGAGGGAAGTCAGCTGTAATTCCTACTGTATTAATCCAATAAGGATTAATTTTGGTTTTCCCATTTTCTTTAAAAAAAAAAAAAAAAAGAGGAAAGAACAAAGATCAATCTAGAAATCCTACTTAATAATACAACTTTTAGTAGGCTATGCCTGTGTTTAAGATGTGAAGCTACTTCTTGCTCATTCTCTACTGAATTTGATTTAGTAATTTCACCCACTTTTCTGCTGAGGGGTTTATATTTGATGGGTTCAAGATGTCACCTAACTAAGTACATTAAAATTAATTAAAAAGATAAAGTGAAATATGTATATTTCTGAAATTAGAAATCCTGAAATAAATTATTGAGCAGCCATAGGTGATCTATAAGGAAAAGATGAAAGAACACAGAGTATGAAGAGAATATCAGGCAGGGGGAACATGAGCAGGGTGTGCAATGAAGCAAAGATGCCAAAGGAGGAAAAACACAAAGAAAAATGAAAATACAGAAAGATAAATAGTAGGGTCACAGACTACCCTGAGGGGGAAAGGAGCATGAAAAAACAAACAACCTATGTCAATGTGAAAAGAATAAGCCAGAAAAAGGTGAGTGGAAAAGGCTTCAAGAAGATCAGAAGAAAATCTGATAGAGTGACAGGAAAGGGTCTCCCACCTGGCAAGGATGATTCCATCATTAAATTGATTACTTAAAAAATGAGAGTATTCAGAAGGGCTCTGAAATTTCCAGGAAGATGCTACAATAGCTAATGCAGCTATGCCTGGGAAATATCAGGGAAAGCCTCTCTTTAGCCCTATTCCAAGGGCAAGGGACAAGGGAGCAGCCCCTTGGAGGGAAGGGGGATCACAGCCTGTCTGTGCATCCTCACCCCCTCTGCCATTGCCACCACACCTGCAAGCAGCTCTGGGGGCTTTTTATATAAGTATGACCCCGAGGAAAAAGGGGTTACAGCACCAAGACTGACTTTAAAGGAGGGAGCAAAACCCATAAGGGTGATGGCAGTTCAAGCTCTGCTCGAGGCAGAGACCCCACAGGGCAGAGGGACATGGCTGGGAACAGCCCCAAAAGCTGGGACTGCCACCCCACAGATCAGGCTGTGCACTGCAAACAGGTTTCCTTGAGAGCTGGAGGGGAATGAGAAAGGCATGGTGTAAAAGGGAGGCTGTTGCTTTCTCTGCAATACAGGGACATAGACATTTCTCAAGGAGAAGATTTGTTTTCAGAACAAAGGCCTGGTACATCACTCTCTCCAGTCAGAGCATAGCAGTGGATGAGAGCTTTTATTTCTTATCAGGTGCTTTTATTTCGTTTCTAATTGCAGATGACTGCTTGGATGCTTTCAGCTCAGTGTCTCAGTGCAGCAGGGAAACTGCACCATGCTGTACTGTTCTCCCTTAGCTGGGCAGGGATTTTCATGTCATCTATTATTCACATCACAACTTGCTGCAGTGATTCCAGGAAGACCTAAGAAGTGCCCTGTTCTCCTGTCAGGAAAAGGAAGGGAATATGATTTCCCCATACAAGGGGTCAGGAAACTGGAAAGCCAAACTGTGCCTCCTCCCTGTGCACAACCCCTGTGTTTTACAGCAGGGACAGCAACACCAGGACCAAGAGAAGCATTTTGAAATTTAACTATGGCATCAGGCAGAAAGAATCACATAATTCATAAGTATTAATCAGAGTAAGCTAAGAGACAAGCTATTTTCTTTCCTACACTGCTAGACAGGAATTTGGGCGTGAGAAGACTCCTGTAGACATCTCCCCATAAAGACGAGACATTAGCAATAGAATGACTTTGTCAGCCTTGCTCTGAAGGAGCTGAGGGTGCTGATGCCACTCACCCATCAGTGCTGACAGGAGGGCTCTAATTGATGTGGCGAGGTGGGGATGTGATNAATCCAAGCCCTCTGCTGCAAGGCACAGGCTCATTTAAGGTGGGAAAAAAACAAACCAAAACAAAATATACACTTCTGGCTTTCTAAGATACATGTTTCACAACCTGATTGTACCCTAATTAACAGCTCAATTAATTTAAATTGACAAAGGAAACAGAGTTGTGAACAGAACTGGATACAGGCTACTTCAAGTCCTAATTTACTTCAACTTTTCAATCAGTTTTCCTACTTTGCACTTCCTGCACCCACTTTTTTCCTACATTTCCATTCTGCATTTGGATCGACTCCATTTCACTGAAGCAAAATTCCCTTTGGCTTCAACAGAACCTGACTTTAAAGAGGCACCAGTCTCTGTTTCTCTCTCTGGCTCCAGGAAGGTAAAGATTATTTTTAATGCTGCTTTTGTCGTATTTGGCTTGTAATTTTTCAGGAGAGAGGAAGGGGTCCGAGATGAGGAATGGACCTGAATTGATTTCTGCAAGGAATATTAGGGCCCATAAATAAGTGACAATTTAATGAGAGTATGGAGAAGTTTAGTGTGCTGCATTGAGGCATTATGCACTTCCAATCACTACAACCTCATTCAGCTCTTTTAGGCAGGACATTTATTGCTCCTTTTTATGGTTATTTGTAATGAAAACGTTACCTATGAAAATGTTACACAAAAAGGAAAGAGCAAACAGGAAAAAACACACAGGAGAGCCAAAATATCACAGCACAACTGCTCCCAAGTCCAGCTGTTCCTGGGTTAGGGCTCAGAACCCTACAGAGTTCACACTTTCAATATACAAGACAGGGAAAAAAACATACATTTTGGGAAATAAAAGCAGCAGCACTGGGAAATAACAGCCCAGGTCAGGGATTCCCACACCTGAGCTGCCACCAGCTGGGAAGCTCAGCCCTGGGCCATGCTGCTCCCCCAGGTGCAAGGTGAATTTGATGCCTTAACCACCACTGCCAAAACAAGCTCCCTTATTTGTGAGCTGTGACTGACTGGTGCAGCAAAGCAGGACCCAACCTGCAGCTAACTCCTGCACACTCAGCTCCAGCTTTAAGGCAGTAAATATTTAGCAGGATTTGGGAGGTTCTCCTGTTTTTTCTAGTAACATCCTGGAAGACACAGATGGGTTAAAGGCTCATCCCTGTGAAGCTGGTACCTCATCTCCAGGACATCAGCACAGCTAGGGGAGCAAATTTCTCTCAGGGTCAGCCATAACCTGACCTGAAGTTAAAAGAAGGATTTTCCTGAGTTTTTTCCCAGAGCTGACAACATGCTGCTCAGTTAGAGGGGAGCAATCCTTCAGCAGAGGTACCAAAACAATAGGGCAGAGACACCACAGTTGTACTTTGGAATATTTCTTCTGGTTCAATTATAAAAACGATAAAATAAAAATATCCAAGACCTCTACCAAAACTGCTAGAGGGAAAACAGCAACTGGCTTACAACAGAATAAATCCCTCGTCCCACAGACAATATTTCATTATAGCAGGAGCAGCAACTGGCCCACTGCACAGGGTTTGATGATACTTGAAATTATGAACATGGCACAAAAGTTCACAAGCTGATTAACACAATTACTATTCATTTGATCCTGATTACTGCAGCAGGGACTCCTGATTAAGTCAGGCTCTCCCACAATTTCCCTGGATTTTCTTCCGTGCTTTGAATACCATGGGGCAAATATCCCAAATGCATCCCAGTTATTTTACTTGGTGTGCAGCAGCCTCAGCAATCCCAATTAGTACATTTATGAGCAGCCATTTAGTTTTGTTCCCCACATTCATTAACATCCCTAAGGTTAACTATGTAAATCACATGTCCAGTCAGTCCAGTCTCAACTAGAGGTTTTCACCATCTTCTTCCATATGCATTGCTGAAAACAGAGGCTCAGTTTAATTACAGAAAAGGACTGCAGGTTACAATTAGGAAGAAAAGTGGGAGTTTTCGCTGAGGTTAGGGGGAAGAAAGACAAAAAGTAAAAGGAAATATTTCCCTTTGCATAGCACCAAACCCCTCTTAGTTTGCAGATCCCCACTACTCATATTTCCACAGAATTAAAATAGAACAAAAATAACCAAACCTTACATGCCATCAGATAATTACAAATTCCCTCCATTTTACACCCTACCCTACAGCCACAGCTGTTTCAGATCCAGGGTTTTGCAGTTCCAAACACCTTCTAATCCCTGCAAATTGAATACTGAGCTCTACTCAACAGCACAGAAAGCACAGGGACCTGAAAAAGCTTTGAGATGAGATGCTTCAAGAGGAAGAAAAGAACTGGTGTTTCTCTCTATTTCTCCTTGTTTCCCACCCTCCCTATGCCCCACATTTTGGGTGTGATGATATCCTGCAGCCACTGTATGTGGAACTGGAGCAGCTCAAGACAAGGATAGAGGAAATGGTGTCCTGATAGAGCCCTGGAGCATCCCTAGTGAGAAGGGATGAAGTAATTGCTCACTGCCAGGGGAGCTGTTTTATTGAGCCTACCTGCAGTTAAGTTCAGGCATGTGTGATAAACCCTGTATTTTAATATTCTTACTCTATTCCCCACTGGGACGTTACTGCCTCTAAAACTGCTTCAGCTGAAAGCCCAGAAAGCTTCAACTGGCTGGAAATGTCTTGACAAGTACTAAATAATCACACTACAAAATAACTGAATAAACAGAATACTGTCTTCTTGGCTTCGTGTATCCGGTGCTTTAGCAACAATCACATTTTGCCTGCAGCAAATCTTGTGGAAGCTAAGTAAGTATTGTTTTATTGTGACCTAAAGAAAACTTAGGCTCAGGTTTTAGAACTGAAGATGATCCTTTTTCAGTGCATAGAAGGTAGGTGGTTTTTCCTCTTTTTTTTTTCTTGGATTCTGTGCTCTGCATTATTATCACTTCAAACCTCCCATCATCCTCCCCAATGCAGGTGTGTTTTTGATTCCAAGGTCTTTGCAGCCCAATTGTTTCACTTAAAACTAGCTTAAAAGAACAAAATACCCTCAGGTAGACCAGCTCCTATCAGCAGCTAAGGTACCAGATCCATCTATACCATTTCTATGTGGAGAAAAAACTTTGCAGGATTATTTTCCCTATCAGCTTTTCCTTCTTCTAGGTAAATCATGTAGCCTATCAAAGCCATTTCTGTGATCTCCCTCAACAATGCATTGGAAGGCGATATCAAAGAATTGCTGCTGGTGTTACACATATTACAGTAAGCCCCTGATAGCAGATGTTAATGCATTTTATGATTGGGAATGTTGTCTCAAGATAAAAACAGGCAGTCTGTGGGAATCAGCAAAAACCCACTTAATTTCACACATGTATGGCCACTGACGTGTGTGCAATGAGATTAGGCGATGCCCTTGTCGGCAAACTTATCACAACTTTCTCCAAACAGCAAATCCCTAATTAGTTTATACTGTGGCTTTGCAGAGGGTAAGCATGGCTGGAGAAGAACAAACCAGCAGATTTCACAGGAACATGCTTGCTTAGCCATTGTAGGAAAGTAAATGCTGCGTTAAAAGAAAAAAGCGCTCGAACAGAGAGATTCATCTGGTTTGTTTCAGCAAGGTTTGCAGATTTATCTAGAAACTTCCCAAAGCCCAGCATCTTAATAAACTGGAGGTGGACTACATTGCCAGAGCTCTCTCTTAATTTAGATGTTATATTGTTAAAAAACCTTTTGAATTTTCTACTTGCTGGTCATTTTGCCCATCCAGTGGCATGGATTTTATTCAAGGAAGTTCACACTGTTTACATCTGAAAAAGCAACAGAAATACTTGTAGCATCCTACTTCTGAGGAAGCTGTGGCAGGAGCAAAGGAAAAGTCAGAAAAGAAAGGCAGAGCTCATTTCTGCAGACAGCAGAATGTCACTCCAATTAAAGGGGGGAAAAGCATCTTTCAGGATTTTCCAGTGCCATCACTGAGAGTGATGGTGGATCAAAGTGGCTTGAACAGATTTTTCTCAAAGAGAACTCCCTGGAGAGAGGATATAAAGGTTGTGGTGGTTCTGCAAATGAGTTGTTGCAGTCCAGGACCTACTGGTCATCACAGCAGCAGGAGATCAAAGCAGGGCCAGCAGCCTCAGTGACCAGTAAGAGGATGAGGAGAGCAGGAAAATAACCACTGTAAATTATTGAGGGAACTCCTACATGACAGTCTCACTGAGTTGCATTAAGAATAAAATATTATTTTGCTTTGATGCAGGAAAAAAAAAATTAAAACTTCCACTCTGAGTATTCATTTAAAGAGTGAAAACTATCTTGAGTAACTGTTGCATTCAAATGTGAAAAATCCATCCTTCAATATCATGAAACTAGCTCCAAACAGCCACTCATCAGCCTTCCTTCAATTTCATGTATCAGTTAATATATACCAGATAAGTGACTTCTAAATTACTTCTCAGCTCCCTGCATTTTCAGGCACAAACTTACTCCCTATGGTCTTCCCCTTTTTGACACATACAGAATTCTATAAGCAAAAGACATATTAGGGAATTGGAATGGAAGCATTAACTGGGCTATTTATAGTTTTATTTACAAAATAGTGTCCTAAATGTTCTGATTGTCCTAAAACCAGCATCTCCCAAAAACACCTCTCCAGCCCCAGACCTTCACCTCCATTTGCTGCAGCCTCCTCAGGTCATCAGTCAATCCTGACTTTTTTATACAATATGCAATTAAATAAATTTTAAAATATTTTTTTAAAAAATAATAAGTACAATAAATTTATATTTTTTATCCACCTTTTTTTTTTCTCTCAAATTCCTGTTCTACTCCTGAAAGCATCTCTTGGATAGGTAAAAACTGTATATCCAAGGAAGTATAATTTCCTCTAGTACCCCTCAGTCTCTACCAAAAGAATCACTTTAAATCACAGTGAAGCACACAATGGCTAAAGGTAAAATTGTATTTATTTACTCATTAAAAGATTGTTTGAAAGGTTTATTTTTTTTCCTCACCATAAGCAGTCTGGTTTTTTTATACTGACAAATATACAATATACTTCTATATAAAGAATTTATCTCTCTTTTAGAACAAAGTACTGATAGGCTCAAAAATTCTATTCTAATTAAGATTGAAAAAGGAAAAAAAGAGAAAAAAAAATCACCGTCTGCTTGACTCAAGATCATGAGCAAAACCTTCAGCTGTGTCCAACAAAAAGGTGCTTTGGCATAGTATTTGAGAGGAGTTTACATTTGACATTTTTACCCTCCAAAAAGAATGGAATAATGCATTCCTGCACACCCACTGAATTTAGGGAAGGACAGGAATAGTGATGCAACAGAGTAACATCCACAGACACAATCTGATTTCATTTTAAGTATTGTACTAATAAACCAAATTTAACTATAAGATACTGGAATATTCTTCACATATTGTCTCTATCCATGTCTCTCATGTAATGGTTCTCTGGAGTAACTTAACTTTTTTATTATTATTCCAAGTCATATTGTTCAGCACCAAGGGAAAGAATATGTAAATCAGGAACATAAATGCACCAGTTAAAGCTGCCAGATTAAAATAATGAGGATGTTATAGCAATGACACAGCTACATTTTGATATTTTTTAAAGAGCTAATTAAGGCTTCCTAATTACCCCAACCAGTGAGAGTATTACACTCTTGAATTGCTATGAGTAATTAAGTTAAAGCCATTTTCAAAAGAAAAGTAATATAAGCTTCAGATAATCTTTGAATATCCCAACAGCAGCTGATAGATTATGAGGGAGAAGGAGCTATCCTGGCAAGAGCTTCAGTTCCTGAGAAGGACACACAGGAAATATCAGTTCTACCTCTTGGGGAAGGTGAATGTGGCATTGAACATAGATTGAAAAGTGGGTTTCTATTCAGTTTTCACAAACAGAAAAAGTAAAAATTTAACCAGTATCATAAAGTCACCAGTGGGTTTCTGTGAAAATCTCTGAAGTACAAAGAATATTCTCCATATCAAGGTATTTTAAGATTAAAAGGACAGTCCCCTTGAAAGACAGCCAAGAAAGGTTTCATAAATACCATCACATTAGATAAGAAAATGCTGCAAGCAGAGCATTCAGAACTGTCACAATGGAACAGAAAATGCCACAAGGAGTTTGGATAAAGCTCTTCTGTGAGTTCTGCTGAAGGAATTAAGATTTGTCTAAGTGTGCATAACTTAGAGCAGCCAGGTCCCACCTCTACACTTGCATGAGCCAAAGCACCACATACTCACATCCAAACCATTCACTTCATCCAGGCTTAAATACTCATGGTTACAATCCAAAGCCCTTTCTGACTCCTACAAGACACAGGAAAAGCCTTCAAAGTCCTGCAGGAAAGGCAGAAAAGACAGACTATTTTAAATTAGCAACCTCTTAATAAAAGTTAGAACTGTCAGAAGCAGACATTTGTGCCTGTGCCTTGTGCCCATTCAGTGCCACCACAGCTCCTCTGGGCCAGCTGAGGGTTCTGTTTCTGCCATGTCTTGCACAGCACCTCCAGGTTCTTGTGCTCCCTGCAGCAAGACCAGGGCAAGGTTATCAAGCCAAAGTTCCCACAGAATGACTTGCCACAGGTCACACGAGGAGTTCTGTGTGGAGCCAAGCAGGGAATCCCGTGTCACCATTAAATCATCCTTCTTCAGTGCCTTACAAATGCCTCTTCCTCTACCAGGGCTGCTGCTTTACTTCATTCCTGACTCTGCTGCCAGCCCACAGCCCTTGCCATGTGCACAGCACTCCTAAAGACATGTCTAGGAAGATAGATTTTCTTCCCAAAACAAAATAATTTTTATTTGTGAGTGCATCAGCTCCTAACCTGAACCAGAGGAATAACCTTCTCCTGTGCTACTCAGATAATTTTTAAGTTTCCCTGCTGCCCTAATCCCAGCTTTCCTGAGTTACCAGGCTCATTCACCAGGTGGTTTGAGTTGCTCTGAAGCTCAGGGCAGCAAAGGCTGATGTTTTGCTTAGTCCTGAGTATCGCTTTGAAGGCTCAGGAGAAACTTTTCCCTGCAGCTCACTTGCCAGCTTTGAGCTCAGCCAGAGGGCTGGTGCAGGAGATGGTCACATTATCATACCACTGGCTGAGCTTTACCAAAGGCTATTTAGAACATGAAGAGGGGCCATCAGCTAACTAGAGGGTATTTCAGAGTATTTGACATGGGACTAAGCCATGTAGCTAATTGTGGCAGGAGGAAGAGTTTTAAAATAGAAAATAGATCTTGGGAGACACTGTGGAATAAGAGTTTATAGACATACACACACACAGAGCTCTCCCTGGATCTTTCAGAGAAGCTGTGGGCTATGAAGAGCCCAGCAGAGCTCTCTACCAGAAGGATGTCACCACAAGACATCATAGAATGCTTTGAGTTTGAAGGGCCCCTGAAGATCATCAAGTTCTGGCCCTCCTGCCATGGACAGGGATAATCTATGATACAATACCCATGTCATCTATGATATTGACTGTACAGAACTCACATGCCTCATCCTGACACCTGCTCATTTTGGCATATTACTGCACACCTCTGTGATGAAATTTGATTAATTGATGGGAAGTGCCACACTACCACTCCTGCTCTGTCACAAATGCTGTCACACCCAACCCTCATGCTAAAACTAAGGACCAGGTGCTGAAACAAAGATTGTCACAGTGATTAACAGAATGAAAAATCCGAGATCCTGCTGTGGAATGAAAAAACAGACAGAAGTTTTCCCTGTAAGCAAGGAACAACTGCTTTTATTTTTGTGTGCTGCAGCAGACTCCAAAAGGTCTGTTTTAGGCTAAGAGCATGGTATAAAATAAAGGAGTCACCTGCAAAGAAGGAATTAAATCCAATTATATCACTCCTTTCTCATATACCTGGGTCCACAACAAACAAATGAGTCGATCTGAGAGGAGAAAGCCTCAATAAGCAGCCCTGCACCAGTGAGTGGGGCTCGTGCATGTTGCTATTCCAGGGGTGTTATCAGCAAAGCCTGGGTGTCCAGTCACTGCAGTGCTCATAATTGTTTTTATCCCCTTGAAAACAACCTGGTTAGGAGCAGAATTAAATTGATTTGTGAACAATGTTTACCCTTTTTCCTCTACACCAAGCAGACAACCAATTAATGGCATTAAAGATTAATTAACGGGTAGGACCGTGCACTACCTGCCAGACTGACACATTTGTGTGTGGTGTTACATGTTCTGTTCTCAGCAAGACAAGTACCTGCAGTTCTGCTTGAAGTTTCTCTTTTTGAAAAACTATAGTGCAGCAAAATAGTGGAAAATGTTTTAAAGAAAAAAAAATAAAAAGAATGAGAGGTTAGGGGATGGTGGGGTTTCAGCTGTTATTTGCCAATGCCTCGTTTGTAGGGAAAGGTGCAGAGTGCTCAGTGACTTTGGGAGCATTTGGCCTAAAATGGAGTGGAAATGTGGTCTGAAGAGCTGGGTGTGTTTGTGTAAGTTGGAAGGAGGGAGAAAGTATATATTAGGCATTTCTCATACACACATACCCCACACCTGCTCTTGACAACTTGTTCCATGTTTCCTATCAAATGTATAAATAAAGAATATACATTTTACATATAAACGGAGTAACACAAGCCCTGCCAACTCTCCATCTGTGTACTCAGACACAAAAGCACAGACATAGAGCTAGAAATTAATGCATACAGGGATATACAGGCATCCACTTAACATTTAAATCCTTCCCATCCTCTGAAGTTGCAAAATAAACCCTTCTTTTCCCCTGAGGTAATAAGTCTGTTAATTATATTTCTTGCCCTGCTTTTCCTTTTTATTTTCAGACCAATCTGTTTTTCTCTTTTTTCCTCAGATGTGTGTGAAGTGAAGCATTTATTCTTCTTCTTTTTTTTACTGCTGAAGGATGTTGAGAAAATTTTGCTTAATTTCTTGTGAAGCACTAAGGGAACTAAAAGCAAAATCAGATCGTGCCTCCTGCTTTTGTGCTCCAAATTTTCTATGCTGACTTTGCCCAATCTAACAGGTTGCAATAGGAATCTTCTGTCTCTCTTCCTCTCTGCTTTAACCCAGTCCACACTTGCTCAGAGCTGTTCCCCTGAGCACAAAAAGCAAGTGCAAAACAATTCTTGCTGTTTGAGGTGAGGGAGACTAGGCTCTGGCTCACAGCCCTGCTCACTGCAGCTGCTTGGCACAGCCAGTGGAGTGGGTAGTGGAAGTGATTAAGAAAAAAGGAGGGGCATGAGGATTTTGGAAAGGATATGAAATAGCTGGGCAGCACAGCCAGAAGCTTGGTAACCCACTGCAAGTCAGCAGCAAAGTGATCTGAGGGCTGGGATCAAACAAAGCCAGCTTGACCCACTCCTGCAGAGGAGGCTCAGACTGTACAGAGGGTCTTGCAGAGATTCAGCATCTCCACAGCACAGCCCATCCTGTGCAGCTTTGAGCCTGGCTCCAAACCTTCATTCGTCTTCCTCTCTCCCCCACCCATGGTGCTCTCTTACTTCCCACACAGGGTAGACTTGTCCCAAGTTGTGCTTTAAAACATGATTCCCCCTTATCTTCATGTTTCCCTGCTCTGAAACTTCCCTGCTCTCCCCATTTGCTCCTCTGGTTCCTCTCTGTCTCCACCAAGGCCTTGGGGCTGCAACAGACCCCAGAGTGTATTTTGTATATGTCATGTGTCAAATGGGGAAATCATTATATATTGCAGTTCTGGGCTGAAAGTGGCTCTGGGGGATGCTCTCATGCCTGGAGGAGAGTTAGGACCCAGTGCAGGTGTTTGTACAGAGCTTTCACTGACTCAGGCTGGCAAGGTACAGAATATTCCTCTGTTGGACTGAGGGCAATGACCTCAGGAGTCAGCAACAGGTGACTCAGGCTGTTTCAACATTTTCCAGGAACACAAAGAGAGAAAAACAGCAGCTGCCATAACAATTTCATTTTTCAATTAAAAAAATGCATGCATTGATCCAGCAGCAAGCCAGAGGACTTAAACAAGGGGTTGGCTGACATCCCATGGCTGGCATGTGCCTCTGGAGAGCAACACAGCACAACAGTCCCTCTCTGGCTCTGGAAATCTCAGTACAGACTTGAAGCAAGCATCTCTGAGTGTAGGAAAGGGACTTTAGACAGAGGAAGCTGGTCTGGTAATCAACTCCTAAGGCATCACAGCTCTTCTCCTTCTGCAGTGGGACACCTTCACCAGCACAGCCACCACCACAGAATGGTTTGGGGTCTTAAAGGTCATCCAGATCCAAGCCCCTGCCATGGGCAGGGACACCTTCCAGTAGGATCAGGTTACTCAAACCATCCAACCTGACCCCATCCAGCATCTCTCCCCACCTTGGTTTGCTGGCTCTGGAGCAGAGGAGCCATGCAGGCTTTCTGTCCTCTCTTTACATTCATCAGCTGGAGAGATATAAAGGCAGACTATGATGGTTGCTATTAATTATCAACACCTTTGTGTTCATTTCCGAGGCCTCTTTCAGGTTTGACAAGAATTGCCTGCTGCTGATCTGAATGGTGTGAGGGTCACCTGGGCCGAGGGAACCTTTATCACTTTCTCTCCCTTCTCCAGGGAGATAATAACAGCCAAGATTTTAGTTTAAGCTTATTAAAGTGCCCAGTTATCTGTTTCAGCACGGATAATTTAATCAGACAATTTAAATATTTATGAGGCTGCACTTTATTGTCGACGAAAGATAAAAATGTGCTTTAAGTGCCATTCAGAATAAGAATTATAATGATGATTAAAAAAGCAATTGGTAATGACACTTGATATTATTATTGTTAGCTCCTAGGATAACGGAACCATCACAGAGGACTGCAAACAAGAGCCCAGGAGCTGGATTGAGACACACTCCCTATCTCTGTCCATGCAAATCTTGTGGAGAGATCCAAGGCTCAACACATCACCCAGGCATGCAGCCCAGAATTCTATCGTGTGCACTCAGAGGATAAAGCCAGCCCAGCAGAGGAAAAATAATTTCAGCCCCTCCTGCCTTCATTTAAAGACAAAAGCCACACAAATGATGCTGGGAAAGGAGCATTGCACAGTCAGGACCCACAGCTGTGGGCTGCAAGTCACCAGAACTGCAGTGCAAATCTGAGAGTTCAGCCTCCCAGCCCTCTCAAAGCAGCCAAAACCAGCCAGCTACACACTCTTAAACAAGGAATTGGTTCATTTTCACCCTGCAGCCTCAGGAAGGGATGTTTAGCACTGGTTCTCCTTTGGAAATGTAGCCTGAGCATTTCCCAAGGTGAGCAGCTTCACTCCTGGAGCTGCAGAGACTCCAGGGCTTGGGCCAGAAGAGACCTTGATCAGCAGGGTGTCACACACCAGCCAGCACTGAGCACATGGACTATACCCATTGATTTAAAACAATGCTAGAACACATTATTTATCTGAGGTCAGAGCTTCTGAACCGAGCCTTTTGCTGGAAGCAGACCCATTTAAAAAAAAAAAAATTAAATTAAGAAAATGTGTGTGGGGAGAGCCCTGCTTTCTACTTCACTGGATTTTAATTTTTTCTAATCTTTATGACCATTAAAGCTCCAACAATTTGAAGGCATATAAACCCTACATGCAAGCTGAATACACAGAAAGAACTGCAGCCTGCCAGCTACTTTTGTTCTGCCTCACCTACTTTCAACATTTTAAAATTACATTCACTCTCTTTCCTAATGTTCAGATTCTACTGGGTCACTATTTGATTTATGAGTGCCAGCTATCTAAGCAGGTGGCAAAAAGATATATTTTATTTATGAAATATAAATAGGCAGCAAATCTGAATTAACTGGTAGAAAAGCTCTCACTTTGGGATTTTTTTTATATTTGAGCTCTTATTAGTGCTACACTGATGTCATGTATCATCTTAGCATATACTTCATGGGATTGGAAGTGTGACATAAGTGGAAGATGGATATTAATATTCCTATCATTATTTCTACCTTCCCTACTAATACTGAAGACTACCACTTTCACTAGAATAGAACAGACAATAAAGCCATTTGAAAACAGCCTGTCATTTATTTTATTTTCATTATTTTACATCAGAAGCAACAATACATATTATCTAAAAATTTTGGTGGTATGTCAGGTAATATTCCAGCTGTTCATTAGCTTAGGTTGGATTTTGGGGAGGGTGTCTGGTGATAATTTGTTTGACAAAAGACATTATTAAACACTTAGTACAAAAGGTATTTCACCTTTTATTCTCACTATTCTCTGTCTCAAAAGCAAACCAGATACCTCATCCTGCCTGTCACACACATGCACCAGGTGTCCCATGCATAATTATGCAGTGTTTCTCAGAAACACTGAGCCTGAAGGAACTTTTAATTCTTTGGAGGTGGAGAGGAAAATTCTCTTGTCTTCCTGATCAGATGAGGAATCCACTTTCAAGAAGGAAAAAAAATTCATTTTTTTAAGATTTAAAAGCTTTGACTCATTTTCCAATCAATCATTTTCATTAACAAGTACCTCTAAAATGCTGCTGCTACAGAAAAATATTTCAACCTGTCAAGGGCTTTCTTCCCTTCCTCCCTCCTGCACCCAATTAAGGCTTCTCCTGCAGTTATTCCACTGTCTGCAGAAGGCTGAGCCTTTTTCAGACACATCCCTCCCTGTGGAGAATTGCCATTTACTTGCAGCTCTGAGACACTAAACCACAACAACTCCTATTTAAAAGCTGTGAAAACCCTTTTGGAGGCAGAACTAGAGAAAACACAGCCCAGCAAACCAGTTGTTCTGTCACATATTGATGGGATAAAGCTGCATGAATATTTGTTAAAAAATAAATTACTGGAACCAAATTCATGTAACTTGTTGAATCAAATACTAATAAATAGATATTAATACATAACAAGCTCCCAGTAAAGATAATGAGCTAATATATTTTATTCAAGTCCCAAGAAGCACTTTATTGAGTCCTGAGAAGCACTTTCCTAAATATGTGAAAAGTGAATCATGTTTTCAATGTGGATTCATTCAAAACTGCCTTCTAACTTCTGCTTTGCTTGTTTATTTACAGGTGCTTCACTGTGTGGTTCCTAATCCCTTAGCAGATGCCATTATGCTTTTGAAACAACTTGGGAATTAATAAAATATTTTTTGGGCAGTGAAAACTCATGGAAGTTTGTGAAATTTGGTTCCACCAGCTGTCATCTCTCTCCCTCGCCCCCAGCTTACTTGGTCAAAATGCTGAATTAATTGAGAATGTATTATTTCCAATTTAATAATTTCAGTAATTCTCTCAAACACTGCAAACCACTGAAACCCTCTGTGAAACCTCACAAACATTCCCTGGGGTCCAACAAATACTCCTCACAAAGTCTTTCTTCTGGCTCTAACCAAACCTTAGCCCCAGTGGGGATATTAGGGGTCACCATCTCCACAAATGAGGAAAGAGATGCTGAGGATCAAATCCTGGCTATCCCTGAGCCCAAAAGAGAGCAAACCCAGCCCTTCCCTTTATTCCAGCTCCTGTACAGATCCAGGGTCTGTCCTAAGCCAGCAAACTTCACATGGTCTGCACAAGCTGTGTGATTTTCCACCCTAGGTGAGGCTCTTTGAATATGAAGGTGAAGCAATGCTGATACAAAATTACTGGAAGATCTGATTTAATATTTCCATTACTATGAGTGAGATAATAACTTGCTTCTGGGTAGGGAAAAGAAGAGGAAAAGGCAAAGCTGGGGTTGACTCTGGGACTGCTTTGTACATGTTTTAGCAGGGCTGTTGTGATAGGGCAAGGGGCAATGGTTTTTAATTTAAAGGAGGTCAATTTAGAACAAATATAAGGAATAAGTTTTTTTTACAAGGAGGCTGATGAGGCACTGGCTCAGGCTGCCCAGAGAGGTGGTGGATGCCCCATCCCTGGAAATCTTCAAGGTCAGATTGCATGAGGCTCTGAGCAACTTGATCTAGTGAAAGATGTCCCCCGTTGTAGCAGAGGGCTTGGACTAAATGTGCTTTAAAGATTTTTTTTCTAGACTAAACAATTCTATGATTCTATATTTTTAAAAATGATAATAATAAAGAAATATACATATTTGTATAAGCATCTCAGGAGCTCTTCCTCTCCCGTCTCTCATCATTTACAAAGTACACAAAGTACAGAGCACTGAGACCAGTGCCCTTATGCATAATGGAAATGAAGTATGAATAGGAAAGAGACGGGTTTGTCTTCTTTGTTAACAATCTGCCTCTCCCCCTCAGAGGCAAGATGTCAGCTCGATAATTTATTAGAAAATATCACCATAGTGTAATACAGTATGTACTGTCCTTTGGGGGTTGAAAATCAAATATCCACTTGTCACTGGAAGGGTTGATTTAATTGATACTTATAACGATTCACCCAATCGTTTTAAATTTTTAAAGCTGCGTGGGCTGGGTTTTTCATAGTAAGAAGGGGTGGGGTTTAATTCAGATAACTGGGAGCAATCACCAGAGTGGCATGCAAAGGTTCACAAGGTTCCGACCCCAAATACCCCAAAACCAAGCAGCACCTCCCACTCAGAGGGTGGCTGCAGCCACTGGCACCTGTTTGCCAGCCCATGGGATCCCCCCAAAATCAGCAGCAGCTCCAGCCAGCTGGCAAGTGTCAGGCACTGAGGAATTCCTCCTTGGCCCCATGGCCAGGGAAACAAGGGCAACAGGCCATGCTCCTGAAACCTGAGATTTCAGCAAAACCCAAAGAAGGATTTTGAGCCGAAGCGAGACCTCCCACAGCGAGCAGAGCACCATGTGCTCTACACCAGCAGGGAATTTGGTCTTGGGGAGGAGGGATGGGCATTTTTTAGGATTTAATGAGTTATTTCTTAATTTCCCAGTAACTACTATGTCATTCAGAAGGCAAAGATACACAGTACAGATCACCTTTACCAGGGTAACCAGACTCCCAGAGCAGAGTGTGCCCACTTGGTTTTGCTGTACCCAGCAGGGCTCATCCTCAGGGAGCAGAACTGGCAGGGATGTCACAGCACAGGGCTCAGCCTTCCTATTTCCAGGGATTTACTGATTCCCCCTACCTAGGGACAAGGTGGATGGGGGGAAGAAGCTGTGTTGAAAAGATTTTCATGAGCAGGTGTGTCTTCCTGCCAAAAAGATGAGCTTGAACTGGAAAAATTCCTTCCCTTATGCCGTGGGCAGGCATAAAATAATCCTGGGTTTTGCCTGCAGAGCAGAGCCAGTGCCTTGATTTGGTCTCTAACCAACTCAGAGACTAAACTCATGGATTGTATTTAGCAGAGTCAGCCAAACCAATATCTGTAACTTTCTTACAATTGTGTATTTCAGTTAATCAGAATTAATCTGCATGTTTCTGTCACTGTCAGTAAGTGGTTTTGATTGTGGAAATATTTGATTTTAAAACAAAATTAAAAATCCACACAAGTGGAAACCAAAAACATTTTAAATATGCTTTTTTTCAGATGGAAGTGGCCTTCATTTTGTAGTTTGTGCTTAAAACAAAACAAAAAATTCCCAAATATTTCATTTTGAATGTATAAAACTTAGACTTGTTTAAAAACAGTGTAAGGCATTTTTATATAAGAGAGGGAACAGAAAACCCAAACAAATCCATTTCACAGTAACCCACAATGAAATGTATTGCCAGTTTTTCATTTGGCCAGTGACCTTGAAAAGCATAACTCCAGTTTAGGGTCTGTCTGTCTCTCCTCTAAGTGACATCTAATGAATCAGATATGTGTCCTGGTAGAGAATTAGAACTACATCCTTTTGATACTACAACTTTTTACAGACATTACTTATACAAACTCACATTCTTATACTTCTGATGGTGTTGTTTCCAGCCCATTCTGTAACCAACTCCAGTACTTAACTGGTGCACTGTGTTTAAGGAGGGAACCCAGCTTCATTGTTGAGCTTTTTTACAATCTCTTTCCAGGCTGCATCTGCACTGCTAATGAATAGTGACATCAAACACATAAATTAGACTGTAGGCTGAAGATAATTAAATTGAGAAAGTTGACAAAAATAAACTGTATCAACTAAATCCCCATTTGCAAATTATTGTATGCACTCTTCAAGGTTTCAGCAGAACAATGAATACAAGGGGAGGAATACAGCAAGGTTTAAATTTCACAGGGATAATTTGATATTCTATCTGCGCTGTGAGCAAGTCATGTTGCATCAGATCAAATCCTGATTTCATTTCATTGTGAAAAAAAATCTATTGTTGCCACTCTTTCCCCTACTTCTTCATTATGAGGATGTAATTTATCGAAGTGCCCCTGAGAGTTTGCAGCAGGGAATGGCTGTAGCTTTATATATTTCAAATAGCTTCTTTGTTGCAGAGTGCTAGTGGTTAATAGGAAGATAATGAAAATATGGAAATTAAATTAATTTTGTGCCAAGGCTGAGAAGAATACTGTCTTTAATTTGCAGTTGCAGCAAGGTTATGAACAAAATTTGAGGAAAGAAGAAGGAAACACGATTGCTGCATTCTTCAATGGAAGCTGGTAGGGTGGGGATTATCCTGCATTATCCTGAGCTTGGAGAGAAATCAAGTGTTTTGCATATTGCTTACTAATGGTAAAGATCTAGATTTTGGATAGCACGGGGAAAAATATTAGTTAAACAGCATGATATGGGAGGGCAAGATATTGATCAGTGACACTCCAAGGAGGGAAACCAAAGTTTGAGTCAATAAAAAGCAAAAGAAGTTCATGGATGGCCCTAAACCCCAGCAAGATTTATTACCTCTAAGAAACATAAATTCTAATTAAAGGCAAAGTCCTTTCTGGCTTTTTCATACTACGCCTAATTAGCCCAGGGAATTCAAAATTCATTATTGGTGCCAAATTTTGGTTCTGGATTGAGAAGAACTTTGCAAGAGTGTGTGGAGTCTTATTTCTGAGTGTGAGGAGCAGTGAAAGAGAGAGCACATCCCATGGGATGGGCTGGGGCATCAGCAATTCCTGCTGGTGAAGGCCACTGCAGCTGGATGCCATCCCACACTCGACATGGTTCCCTTCACTGGGTCAGCTCAGGGCAATGACCTCAATTCCAGCAAGTCAGCTAACCCTAGAACGAGCCTGCTCCACCCCATCACAATTGTGGATGCTCTAAGAGTCCAGCAAGATCAGATTCACCACTGAAGCCCCATCATGAAGATTGAAACAAAGCAAGTCACCCCCACAGACATCAAAGCATGTTTCTTGCTTACCCAACATGCTCACATTGCTCATTGAGGTGCTTAGCACAACATTTCCCTCACCCTCTGATTAAATAAATATCCTAACAGTCTTGGAGAGAGATATGACACACCAGCTTGCATCCTTTATGATTCTGGCAGGCAGTTTAACAGAGTGCTAAGTGAAACACTAATCACTCAGGCAGACAAAACAGTACTGCTGTCCAAAATCGTGTTTTTCTCGTTGTAGACACAAACCAGCTATATTAAACCTGTGAATATGATGATGATCAATAGTGCTGTGACTTCATGTCTGCTCCCAACTGCTGTTAGGAGCCAGCTCCTGCCCGTTGAGGCACCTGTGGCTGCAGCCCCCTCACCTCAGACACACTGGGTGTCCTCTGTTGCTGTCACCTGCTGACACCTTGCAAACCATGGGTCTGCATTCCCCAGTGCTGCACCTACCTGGATTTATAGTGCTCACATGCACCCATGCCTTTTCTATAGTCCAACATTATACAAGTGCCAGGGTTTCTAAAGCTGGATCAGATACTGTCCAAACAACTGCCTCACAGAAGATTTCTTCCCACAGCTCCAGAAAATGAGAAATGCAGCAGATTAAGCTTGACAGCATTTTCTTTCAAGTATGATTTCTCTATCTTGTCTTCCCCACAGGCTTCCAAGAAGTGATGCATAAATATGAATAATAAAGAAATCTCTAAACTATGCCAATAGAACAAAAGGAATATGGAGATGATAAACCATTGTACTTCAGAAGGAAAGCCAATGACTTCTAGCCAAGCTTTCAACAGGGCAACAAACAGAGCAATTTGTTTCAGAGCTTCAAAGGGGACATGAGCTCATCCCAAAAATCTGGCCTTGGGGTGAGGCAGAAATCCCCTGTTCCCTTATGGGCACCCATGAGCGCATCTGGGACTTCCCATGGTCGAAGCAGGGTGAAACAGCAGATGGATCCACATGGACAGAGGTATGATTATTCCTGGCAGCATGGGTAGGAGTGCAGGATAGAGAGCCACATTCAGCAGAGCTGCCTTTCTCAAAGGGGAAGGACACACACACCAGCCCCAGCCAGCAGGAATCTGTCACCACCTTCAGGCACAGTCCCAGGCAGGAGACAGCTCTCGATGGAACAAGAAGCTGAAAACTGAAATCAAAGCAATTAGCGACTTTGCTAAACTTGGCTAGGATTGCAAAGCTCGTTATTTCCTGACAAGCCACAGAAACAGCAGGACCACAAGTGGTAAACACAGCCCTGTGGAAAAGGTACAAACAGCTATGAAAATGTTGCAGCAGTTTTTTTGTTGGTTTTTTTTTTCTTTCTGTCTCTCTCCATGATTTTCATCCTCATTTCTTAAAATCTTCCTTAGAATAGTTTCGATGTGAAGCAAGCATTGGCAGGAGATCCTCTGTACTTTTTCATTCCCTTCATGTGGAAGAGCTGCTTGTACAAACTTCATTACACATTGGTGGAACAATCCCGGGGTTTGCGAACTAGAGAGAACCAGTGAAATCTTGACTCCATCAAAACTAATTGCAAAACACTTGTTGCTGAAATAAATCCTGGGCCTATCTCAAAAATAAATTTTAAAAAACTAAAATTATGGCAGGAAACCACAGGGCAGAAATCTCGTGTCTGGGAACATCATATATCAGGAGAAAACTCATGCAAGGGTTCTGTGAACATTAAAACTACTGTCGCGATCATTATAATGAGAGAGTGAGATTCTGATTTACTTAAATCAGGCAGAGATATCTATCTGGTTAGCATATTCGTGACTGCAGTACAATGTATTTCAACACTTGGTTGCAAAATAATCTTTATTTTTTTCCATGGGAGATTACTCAAACCGCGATAATGCGTTTTTCCAAATTAAATAGATAACTTTACACACTGCTGGGTAATAAAATACGAATAAACACGGAAGACATACCTTATTAAAAAATTAGCTTGTCATTTTTCAGGCTCTTCTTTTGATTTGCAAGTTAATAAAAACCACTGCCAGTTGCCATAGGGAGGATAATTAATTATCCATCTATAAAATTAATGTTGGGGGGTGAGGAGGCTTTCATTTGAAATATTCATAGCACATATATTCAAGCAATAGAGATGGTGTTAGAAGTCTCCCACACAGTCTGACAACTAAACTCAAGCAAGTGTAATTTGAGTGGGTTTTTGACTGAAGAACAGTTCTGATGGTGCTAAAAGGTGGTCAAAAGAATGACTCAATTTATCAGCTCTCCTGCTAAATGTAGCCACGTATCTTCCTCTGGAAGGACAAAGAATTACAGAGCTGGATTCAGACAATGAGCTCTGCAAGCTGCAATCCCTGTTCTCCACCACGTTTTTGAATGGGACCAGTGCCAGTGCCAGGTCTCCCTGCAGCAGCTGTGCAGCACATCCAGAACATCTGAGAAACCTCCTGCTGCTCACACGGATACCCCAGGACCAGCTGCACCCAAAGAGCCCCTGGGAGCTGGCTCCAAACACGGCTGGGTGAGCACAAGACTTCCAGAGATGTATCTGAGCATGAAGTCAAGCAACTCTCTGTGGTATATCCCAAAGATCAGCTGAAGAGAGGTCAGTGAGAGAATTCAGTCCCCAGCTCAGTATTGAGTTTCCCACTCAGGCAAACTAGGAAGCCAGAAAAAAATTAATAAGAGGAGATAACAATGTCCCCAAATGCTGTGTGAATATTTTAAAATCGAATATTTATTCCAAAGTGAATTAAGGCAATTTTAACTTTGCATGAATGCTTCCCCCCAGAAGGTTTGAATAATCCATTAATGTGGAGATTTAGTTAATTTGAGCCATTTTCTCTATATCCTTTTCAGAACATTACCATGTCTTTAAATTTGCTCTAATGCTGCTAGTGATAAAGTAGATAGCTGAGGAGTACTGAGTGTACTCCCACATCTACTAAAAAACTGAATAAAAGACATACATAACTAACTCATTATCTCATAGGACAGCAAAAAGTTGCTAAATGAGTAGCTTATTTTTTTAGTCTTATTTGGGCCAGATTTATGATGTTAAAATAATGATTATGAATATTCTTCATCTTTCAAAATTCTTCCGATATTACTGTTACTAATTTTGTATCACCATCATGCAATCTCCTGAGGCCACCCTGGCCCAAAAGAGGTCACCATCTAAAGGCAAGGAATGTGCAGAAAGAAGAAAAATTGCAAGGAAATGGTGAGATCAAGATGATGACTATGGCATGCACCTTCCACAGACCTAATCATTATCATCAGGCAATGGGGTAAAAAGTGTGGACTCCAAGGCCGATAATGGCACTTCTAGGGGGGAGGCTGATGGTGGCTTTCCTCCAAGAGTGAAGGATTGCCTGAGAGAAAGGAGCAGAAATGTGTGATTGAAAATGTAATGAGCAGGTGATGAAGGCCAGCATTATGGGCTGATTGGAGGCAGGAACTTTGATCTTGTTTGATACAGACTGCTAGATAAGTGGGGAAGAGTCTGTGAAAGCTCTGGGAAATGAAGAAAAGCCATTTGGAGGATTAGAGAGAGGGGAATGAGTACATAGGTAGCACAGTCACAGTGATATATTCAGCTCCTATAACTGAGCTACATGGCATCTGTCAAAGTCAGAGGAAAAATTATATTGCTGAAATGAAATAAAAGCTACCACCTGGACATGAGTTTTATTTAAACCAGTTAATAGAACAGGCTCTGCCTCAAATATTACACAGGACCTAGACAAAATATGGATGTAAGACTTTCAGAGCTACAGGAATCTAAACACTGCCTGGATGGGAGACATCTGTAACAAGCAAAAACATAATGGTGATGTTTCAACCATAAAGGCATTTGGGACTGTGAGTTAAGAAAATTTCAACAATCTTGATCTGATGTCTAGACATTCCCAAGGAGCTGTTGGAAGCCCATATTTTAGTTTGGCAGGAAGGTCTGCAGAAGACAGTTGGACAAGCTGTCACACAGAGACAACAGCATCATTCTGTCCATGCTTCCACTTGCGTGACTGCCTTTTACTGCACAGAACTGCCTGTGCCCAGACAGAACCAGCCAGAGATGCTCTTCTCCCCATCATGTTTTCAAGCTGTCAGGGCTTCACTTTGACAAATATTCCAGTGGGAATAGCATCACCGTGTCTCACAGTAAGGATAACTGCAATCATCTGTGAAGTGCCTCAGGAAAAAAAAATACAAAGCTCTACTGCAGTGTTTGGGCTCCTTCTGGAGAGGACATCAACTGAAGTAAGAGTGTTATTAATTATATCTCATAAAAGAAGGAGAACTACTCTGGATGATAAAATGTTATTTTTTCCTGAAGTCTAATAATTTCACACTATTTTAAAAGTAAATAAATGAGGCTGCCATGCTGAAAAAGAAGCCACAGTTTATTGCCCTAATTAAGCCTCTATTTATCACAAAATGTCTGGTTCACTCCCCCCTCACACTAAAATTATGTTATAAATAAGAATCTGAAGATCCAAATCCCACTTAATTCTGCAGTGATTCATTCTGCTAAACTACTGTTACCTGAGGGTAGACATATTTTAAACCACACTGAAATAATTACTTGGTTGTGGTGTTTCCTGAAGTTGGAAGCAAAACATAAGTGTTGACATTGCTCCACAGCAGGACAGGTGAGAGCCCACCACTGTTTCTACAGGAGCCAGCTTCTTAAGTGAGAAATTCTCACAATCAGGAGCTGCTTGGGCAGGTTAAGTGAAGCAGATGAGAAAATTTGTGTGTTCCATTACTGATCCATTGGGTGACAGTGTCCAGCCTAAAAAATACATTGCCCTGGGGATGTTTGCTGTGGATGATGACAGTCTCCATTTCTGCCTCTAAAAGGGCCTCTATTCATTTACCAAGAGTATTTCTGTGCAATACCTCATCCCTGATACCTCATGCCTATTAAGGTGGCATTTACAAAATGCCACAAGTCTTGGATGAAATATGTCAGGATGACAGCTTCACAGATAGAAATCTCATTTTCTGACCCTTATGATTCATGTAATTTGGAAAACTAAGATACTAAAATCATGAGGTTTTGGAATTTTAAGTACCTGATTTGCAAGCACAATTAGGTATTTACATTCCCAAATATCACGGAATTTCAGCCTGCAGACAAAGATAGTTGCAGAAAGAAAGGCCTTGTGAAGACAGATAACAGGAGCCTAAAATTTGTAGCACTGTTTGGCAAGACTGTCAGAACCCTGTGTCCAGAGCAGTACTCACATTATCATCTACTTCTGCTACCTCTGAAGTCCATGCCCAGCTACTTCTATCAATATTTTTCCCAGCTGACAGTTGCTAGATCCAGCTCAGAGAGAAATTCATCATTAACAATGTTGCCCATGATTACTCTTCAGTTTCTTGTGCAATAGCTTTTCCCATTTTCCCAGATTCTTCCAGCAATGATGTGGCAGCAGATGCCCAGCCTGCAGTGACCAGGGCCCTGTGATATGAACCTACTCCCCTGAGAAATAAAAAGGTGAAAACAATTGAGTTTGTATGGACAGCATCACTAATCACATTGCTCATCTGCTGCTCCTCTCACCACCATAAAGGATTCTTCAAAGACACTGTGAAGGTTCATTAGCAAACACTGCATGGATGAAAAAACCCAGAAGCCCACACTTCATCAGCTTACACTTATACTGGGAGTAAACAGAGGTTTTCAAATACCTGCCTCAGCTACTCAATCAACAAAGGATTTACTTTAAAAAAAATTAATTTGCAGGACGCTGTCATATTATCCAGCAAGGACACAGCTCTGTTCTGCTGGATTATAGGGTGGCTGTCCTTGCTCACTCACCCCTCACAGCAGCACGCTCTCACCTTCTCTTGGCAGTAACTCAGCAAGACAGGCCCTTATTGAACACTGGTTAAGCCAGACAAGAAGAAATGGAAACATTACACTGGACAAATTAAAATTTCACTCCTGGTTCTTTGAAAACCTGAGCACCAACTACTCCATTCACTCTGCCTTGCATGGCTAATGGATATGGATGGATGTGAGCAGCAAACCAGAGTCTCCCTCAAACAGGATGGATGCTCAGCACTGCAGAGCTGGGGCATTTAATTTCTCATCCACAGGCAGACAGAGCAGCAGAGAGAGCAGCTCTTCCTCCCCACCTTCACCTCCCTCAGCAAAAGGGACCGAAGGAGTTTCATGCTGAACCATGGCTTACTCTTCTGACTAAAGAAACATGGAATGAACCATGGCATTGACTTACAAATGTCTACAGGGACTTGCCAAGCAGTGATTTGGTTGGGGTGTATCTAAAAGTCTAAGTCCATAATTCAATATTGAACCTAACCAAAGAACAGCTCAAAAATATTCCTTCCATAGAGGCCCAAAACATGCATGCTGTTAAATCTAAAAATGGTATTCCCCAGTATTTTGTTTCATGACTGACAGATACTGTTCATCCTCCCAGTTCTAATAGCCAGAAAGGGTTATAAAAAGAGGGACTGAAAAAAAAAAATTGGCAGAATAAGGTCTGGTGAGAGGTACCATTTTGTCTTGCATGGGTGAAGACATGGCTGAATTATTATAAACCTCCCTATCTTTGGTATTTCTGAAAGATTTCTATATTACATTCTAAAGGCTTTCCATCTCAAACCATTCTTTAAAGTTTTTAAATTGTTATTGTTACTATTAATATAAACCAACATGTAGATGAGAAAATCTCCCTAAGAGTAATACCTCCAGTGTTCAATCAGATTTTAAGTTGTGTGATTGGCCAAATGACTAAATCATGTCTGTATTTCAGCATTGCACTCTCTGAGACAGTAATTAATACATGAGTTTAATCATAAGACAATGGAGTAGCATATGACCAAAACATTGTAATTATATATCAAAAAAACACTATGGAGAAAAATGAGATCCCACAGTAAACATGGTTCTCCTACACACACTCCCCCCACAGGAAATATCCATAAAAAGAAAAACTGTTTTTTTATATAAGAAAAGAGGGCCTAGGATAAATTGGTTTTAAACAAAATCCTCAGTCCTCAAGATATCCAAAAATCTTGCAGAGTTTTGCTGAAAACTAAATACCCACTTAATTTCATGACAGGCACTAACAAGCTTGATTTCCTTCTTTATAAGTGTCATCAAACCCAGAAATATTGATTTCCAGTTTGGACAACTGGTGTCAGATACAGCGCTGTGCTTTCATGTAAAATTCATCACAGAAATCCTTGCAGCCTTCTGATTAAGGTCTGTATATATCTGCCTACTAATAAGTGAAATTACTTATCTCCCTCAGAAATATAAATAGTTGTTGACTAAACATCAGCTTTTAGTAATCAAATGCAAATAATATCTTCTCAATATGAAAATTGTTTCTGACATGAAGTAATGTGTGAGTCAGGCTCTTCCAAATGAGCATTTTTCCACTGCAATTCAACATGGAGAGCTATGCTCGTGTGGTTTGCTGTACACACAATAATTACACCTGCAGTAACTCTACCATTGGGTCTGAAATCATCTTTACTGTGAGGGTTTTTGTCCACATGGACAAGACAGATGATCTCAGAGCTTTAGTTCAGGTCCACATGATCCCACATGGTGGGTGCCCCATCCCTGGAAGTGTTCAAGGTCTCACTGGATGGGGCCCTGAGCAGCCTGTTTCATGGAAGGTGTCTCTGCTCATGGCAGGGGAGGTAGAACCAGATTATTTTTAAGGTGTTCTCCAACCTATTTTTAATTAACTTATTAATTAATGAACCTACTTTAATTATGTCTCAGAGGTTTAAGCAAAAGAGGAGGGAGTCAGAAAGGCAGAGTTAGCTTCTGGAGGAATTACCAAGCCAAAAATGTAACTGTCTCTCTTGCCATCTGCTCTGAGAATGCAAAAAAGCAGCTTAAGCATGAAAAGAACAATAAAAAATTCCTTTCCAAGAGCAGCAAATAAGACACCCTAAAAACACCCATGCCCAGAAAACCATCTGTGTAGACCCTTAATTCTTTGTGAAACTGCATTGCTCTCCACTCCATATTCAGGGTTTTGTGTATTACACTGACATCCCAAGCTCCCTCAGTGCATTGTCCTGCAAGTTCAGGTATCTCTTTCAGAGCTGATGATCCAGAGCATCTCAGCATGGATGAAAGGGACAGTGCAGTATTTTAGTTTCTTTGGTGACTTAGTCCTTCCATTTACTCAGACTTTTACCTTTCCGTGTAGAAGTGGTGAATATTTGACAGATATTTATGACTAATTTCAAGATCTGCAGATTAAAATTATAGTACAGGTGCATGTTGTTATTTCTCATAATTAGAGCAAAGGGTTCCAGGAGTTTCTAGGATCTAAAAGAGCTGCTAATGACCTCTGGCAAACCACTCATATTTGCTGGTTTCCACACATACACTTAACATGATCCAGAGTTTTAAGAGAGAGGTAGAAAGTGGAACCAGTAAGTAACAAATAGCTCAGTAAAATCTTCCTGAAAGTAGACAAGACATAAGGAGAACTAAATGGTTTGAGATCATTAAATATCTGGGAAAATTATGAGATTATTCAAAAAGAGATTTAAAACCCTGATATAATTCCTGACTGATAGATACTTTGTTTAATCATTGGAAAATTCCACAAGGAAAGAAACTCGGCACACACGAAGGAATGGGAACACCTTAGTTTGCTACCGAAAGCTGATGTGAAATGCTTCACACAGATGTGTTAGCAGATACAAGTTTGCATCAAGACAACATCTCTGAATGCATGATCTCACTGGCTATAAAATTATCTTGCAATAGCGGGAGGGAGAGGGAAAAGGGAGGAGGGATGTCTGCAGATTATCTCATGGAGATGCTCAGAAACACTAATCAGGTTCAGCTACCTCACCAACCACTGTGGTATGCACAAGAGAGTTTTCTCAGTATATTAAAAAAAATATATAACCAGAGGGGAGTCAAATGAAGATAAATTCGATTAGAACTGCAGCAAAGAGAGATGAGTGGCCTGCAAGAGTGTCCAGCCAAAGAGTCTATAACACAAGGCATCCTGCAATGTAAAAGAGGGCAGTGGACTGTGTGAGATAGCAGGAGATAGGATCATGAAACCATCAGCAATTGTGTGCAGGTGCAGGATTAGGTAACCACCAGCAGTTGCACATAGCTGCAGGGAGAGGCTCTTTGTTCCTTAAATTACCTGTGGTACCCATTATCATTGGGATGAATCTGGCTAGAAACCCAGAGAATGCAGAAGATGCCATCTCAGCTAAATGAAGAGATCCTGTCTATTTTCCAGTAGCTTGTGTAAAAAGCAACTGGTTGCTGTTCCATGGACTAGCTCATCTCAAGACTCTGATCAAACCCTAAAGCAATTCTGGAAAGGAAAGAAGAGATTTAAAAAGCATATACAGTTCCAATAAAATTCCATGCCATCCAAAAATGTACTAGGTAGTGTCCATTCCTTGCTGGTAGGCTGAGAGTCAACGAGGCATCCGAGTTAAGGTTGGACGATGAAAACTCTTGTGAGTACCTGGATGAACACAAGACACAGAGAAGATGGATTTTAAAAGGAGTTTCATCTGAGTACAAACTGCAATTTATCTTGCAGTGTCTCCCAGAAAATGTTGTTTCCAATCATTATTAAATGACTCAAAGGCCAATGGTGAAATCTGTTTTGTGAGCCCATTTTTGTTTGCCACAAGCTGAAGTTAAAACAATTTGTGACAGAAGCAGCATTGCTATATCAACAGCCTAACAGGGTTTTATTAACACATACACAAACTCCTTACAGCCTGAATCAATCTCAGCTCAATCAGATATTGCATATTTTATAAGACAGACCATCATGGAGGGATCACCCAGAAGCCTTAGCAGAGCAAGCAATAGGGCAGATTTACAAGACTATCATGGGATTACTTTCAAAGGAATAACCCTAAAATCATGAGGGACTACTTCACACCCAAATCCCAGTGTGGAACACCATAAATTCTTTCTCTTGACTCCCAATTTCAACCTAACCTCATAAGCCAGCTTTCACTCCTGCTCGTGTCAAGCACAGACAGATGAAGAAGCATTGCCACACATCCCCTCCCCACACCACTCCACACCATTCCAGGATTTTGGCATGGAGATTTTTTTCCAATTACTATTAATACACTTATTGTTGCTATATTTTGGCAGGTTTTGTGGGTTTGAGGTGGTTCTTTTTTAGTTTTGTTGTCTTATTTGGGTATTTTTTCCTGTCTGGAACTTGTGTTATGTAGCACTTCAGTTGCTGCCTGAGAGGCACAGTTGCTACCTGAGCATGCAGTCCCCAAAGCCAGCTCCCCATTTGCAGGTCACTCAGCCAAGTTTTGGCTATAAACCCAAGTCCCTGCATGGTTGGGTTATTCTCCCCTTTTCTGCTCCTCTCTCAAAGCACTTCCCAGATGAGAAGAGAAGCTTATCCAGGACATCTTTCCATGAGGTCTCTCCACCCAGCTCTTCCCTCCAGCTAGGGCATACTGCAGTCTGGTGCCAAAATCAGCAAGATGCAGCATGTGAAAAAGCACTGTTTATTTTCTAGGGGAATAACTGCAACCTGTCTTTTCATTTCCACCCTCCTAATGGCTACAGACATCCCTAGAATCCACTCATGCCTTTCCAACTCCACTGAATTCTGCTGAAGGAGCCCACAAGAGGGGTCTGGGAATGGATGTACACAAGAAGAGCTGGAGTCCACCTGAAATATCTGCAGGGCCCTGAAAATTTGGTTTTTGTTCTGAACTCTTTAGGAAATTATTATCTAGCATTCACCCAAGCCTACCTCAAAAGACAGATGGCCCATTCAAGACGTGCAAGACATTTTCTCTGTGAACATTTATACTGTAAAGCCTTGACTGTTTATTGTAGAGGTTAATGAAGCTGTGAAGAGAACATGGTCTTGCTGAGATTATTGCTTCTGGGCAACAGAGAGCACCAGCCATTCTTAATCCAAATGAAAGGCATGACAGATAGACCAATTAAAAGTGTTTCCAAACAAGCTTTGAGACACAGGGCAGCTGTAACGTGACTATTTTTTCTAACCCCTCTATCCTACAAACACTATCTAATTGCAGTGCCTAGTAGCCTCTGAATTCAGCATTACTCTGAATTCAGTGCATTACTCCTAAATCAACCCCATCCAGTCACATGACCCAAGCTCATACAGAGGCCAAAAAATCCCCATCAGAGAAAATTTGCTGCTTTTTTATTTATTTCTTGCCTCAGCAGCCAAAGATTATTTCTGAATGCTGTTTGGGAAAAACACAAGTATTCAGAAAACTGCTGCTATCCAGACCCCTTGGTAGCTCAATATTTTTCTTAAACCATCACAAAATCTTTTTATCCTGCAGAGAGAGTCCACATGCATTCATGGCAGTGCACATGTATACACACACTGCTTGGGTAACTCTCCCATAAATATTTTCTCTGCTTTGATATAATATCATACAAAGGTGCATCATAAAATTCTCTCTGAGAGAGAAGTTTTGTTCTCAAGTATGTAGTTTGCCTTGGTCTGTCTAGATGCATGGAAAATCCAAAAAGGAGAGGGGACCAGACACAATGTCTGTTTATAACAGTCTTTGGTTTATTATTGAACAAGCAGAGAAAAGCAAAAAGAAATAAAAGCTTTTCCCTCTTAAGTCTTCAGCAATCATTCATATTCCTTTATAGATCCTTACCTAGAGGAGTAGAATAGGCACCTACAGGACTCAGCAGAGTAGGGGCCTCTACTAGATGCAGAAATTGGAACTATTCCTGAAACTACATCATTCCCACCATCCCAGAATTACAGAGTAAACTCACTAAATAGGTGTTGGTCAGTGAAAGGCAGGAAACTACATTCTCACCCTTGCAGTGGATTCTACCTACTACTGGTGGAACATTAGGCCTAATAAAACACTTCAAACTCTTGGCTCACTCTTTTTTCTTGACTCTTCATACTTTTGCATCTATTTTGCAAGCATGTGCTGTTCCAGTTCTTACTGGAGAAGTAGAGCAGAGCTCAACATTGCTACTTCCAACAGATATTAAATCCTGATGAACATTAACAAATATAAACAGTGCATAAGTTCCAAAAGAGGAACAGAACAAATTCAGGAGGAGTTCCTGATCCTGCATGGCCACACCTGAAAATCTTCAGGAACGACTTGAGCCCAGGGGGAACAGGCTTCAAGTGAGGGGAAGTCTGTGCCTTGGAACTTGTCTCAGACTCAGTCAGTGTCTTTGAATCCAACAGGGCAAATCCTGGGATTTTTCCCTGATCAAGATGTTCATCAGTGACATCAGTTCAGGATGTCACAGAGTCTATCACTGGAATATGCCTCTATTCATCTCAGCTCCCCTGCTGTGCTGCTGCTATATTTATCTTTGCTCTGTCAGTCACTTAGGTGTCAGAGCAGGACTGACACAAACTGCAGTTACCATTTTCTTAAAAGATTATTTCTCAAGCTGTGCTTTACTCTTCAGCATTTCTTCAGCAGTGGCCTCAAATGATTGTGTTTTCCCACAGACTGGGAGACACTGCTAAAGAAATATCAAGAATGTGGAATTTAAAAACCAGGTATCCTCAATTCATGGGCTAACCAATCACAGAAAAATAAAACTGGGATCTGAGCTGCACACTGCTGTTGTTTTATGATATGTTGAACCCAAACTCCCTAATCTCATATTCCATTAATAGAATAACCAAGGTCATAATTTGAGGGAGCTCCAAAGACAAAAGCTTGCTGGCTCTAGCTGCTAATGGGATATTATTTTAATGAGAAAATTGAATAGATATATAGGGAAAACTAAATAAATACATACAGCATTGCATTCATTTTACATGGAGATTTCTCAAGGAAAAAAAAATACCTTTTCTGGAGAGTATGTTGTTTTAGAGGTAGATTTTCCCATTAAAATATATTCCCTCCCTTCTTCCTGACCCTTCTCCTCAGTTTTTCTGGTTTTCTTTGCCTAAAGGTGTTGGCTTCTTTTCTCTGGCTTGGCCCTCTATGGGTTTCAAGATTATTCCAAGTTGTTTTTACACAGCCTTCTTGATCATGTTAGGAAAAGGTGCTTTAAAAACATGTTAAAATAATGTTATTTTTAAATGGAGTTCAGGACGGACAAAGACACTGGGCTGACTGATGATCCAATTTGTTTCCACTGGGAATACATTACCAGTGGGCCAGTCAAAAGCATAAAGAAAACGTTTATTGACATTTCCATGTAAATATCTGTCATTAGCTTTTCTTTAATCCAACCAGGCTCCAAACCACGTGTACTTTCCAGCTCCCTGCCATTCAGGCAGTCATTTACTCTGCACCTTGCACGTGTGTGGAGGAGCACCAGGGCCCGAGCTGCCAAGGAGCCCAATCCTTCCTGCACCAGGGCTGGCAGCAAACTGGAGACAAAGACCCCAGGCACAGAGGTGTCTCCACACACACTTCTACTCTTTGGCCAAACTCATTGGATGAGTTTTTACTGAAACAAGAGCTGGATCATCACAGGAGGTCAAGTAAAGGATGAACTTGTGCCCTGCTGCCTGATGCTCAGGGGACAGCTTCCCCTGCTTAGTCTCACACAGTTAAGCCATAATCAAATCTTCACAAGGCAGGTTCAGGCATGGAGGCACAGAGCAGGAGGAAATCCATCCACAAAGAGGGCAAATGCAAACAGAGCAGCCCTCCCAAAAGCAATGCCACCATGTCAGCAGAATGCTGCCCAAACCATCCTTGGGTACTCCTGAAAGCAAACTTGCTCCTTCCTGTTCTCTGCCATGGGTTTGGGCAACCTCATGGCTCAGAGCTGGGATGTCACATCAGCTGTGACTTCAGATGGGTTTCAGAGCCAAAAAAGACTCAAAATTCCCCAAAAGTCAAGTCTCAAAAGGATTTGGGCAGGTTTCACACACTCACAATAGCCACAGCAGGACAAAGCCTGCTCTTGGCTATCAGCAGAGAGAAAAGCACAGAAATCCCTTTCACACCCCCAGGTTTTTCCAAGGGTGTGTTTCTTCCTGATTTGCCTCCTTTCCTTTCAAATTACACAAACCTGAACTTCCTCCCTGGCTGTGTGTTCAGTGTGTTTCATTGTGCCTTCATTGTTGTGAGTTGTTTGCTAATTTCTGGGCAGCAACTCCACTTTCCACACCACTGGGATTATGTAAAGGGGGCAGAAATGATACACAGTCTTTGGTCATTCACATCTCTACTGGGGAGCTCATTGATTTAACTACAAAAGTTTGCACTGTGCTGAGAGCTCTGAATTTCTCCGTATCACAACATCAAACTTTTAAAAAGATAACTACAAACATTTCTATTAAAACACAATTTCTGCTCTCAGAAAGGAGAAATCTGTCCTAACCCAATAAACTACTGATTGTTTTGAAAGCTTGAGTTGAAAGATATAGCACTGCTAGCCCCTGGACAAAAGTTAGCGACCTAATAGTCTCTGAATTTCACATGCTGAGAAAAAAATACACTTTTTCAAATAAAACTAGTCATTTTTTAGAAAACAATTTACAAAGATAGCAACGTAGAGCGTAAGATTCAAGCCATGTGCTGAAAAGCTGGCTTCTTGATACTTCCTGAAGTCTCTTCCACTTCCTGATCCCAACTCCATCAGTTCCAGTACCATCAGAAGAGATATTCATCTCTCTCATAAAGGGGAAGCCATTGCCATGTCTAGCTCTAAAACTGAGCCTATATTATGCATGGTAAAAAAGGGTTCTGAATCTACATAGAGAGCATTCAGAATTAGCACTTCAAAACGTGATGTAAGGAAGGAACAACAACATATCTAGCTGCAGTAAACCCAGAAAAATGTGGTCTCATTCCCACAAAATTCCTTTGCATTGTTTCAGCGATTTTAAAAGAGAGTAAAAAATTATATTTTTATATATTTGTATATATATTATATATTATGAAAATTTTTAAAATATTAATAACTGCCTGGGTTATTATATCTTTTGGTTCCTGAGTGCATTTGCCCCACCACTGTCCCATCTAAGGGGCAGCTCTGGGCTCCCTGGCTCCAGCCAGCTCCTCTTGCCTTTCACAATCCCACGCTGTCCACCCAATCCTCAGCCAGCTGATGATTCCTTCTGGGCTCAGAGGCAGCTGTATTGCCAGAATCTCACACAATACTTAGCAAGAAAACGTATTCCAGATAATCAGTGCATCTGACAAACAGGAAAAGGGTCACAGAAATGGGCTCCCAGTGCATTCCCTTCACACACGCAACCTTGTTCTCCCCAGCTGAACAGCTGGGAGCCAGCTGAAATATAAGAATGTCTCCCCTCCAGACTGTGCTCTCTATTCAGGGTTTAAGACAATTACACACTGATTTGGTGTAAGAAAAGTCAGTCAAGGGGGAGACAAATTATTTTATTTCTCACCCAGCTACATAATAGATTTCTAGGAGTGCTAACTCATCTGTCTTCCCACTATTTTACTTTCATTATAGGGTTGGGAATGGGAAGTCATTTTTCACAAGCAGGGTCTTTAACTGGTTAGAAATTAAACTGCCCAAACTAGTGCGTCCTGCAGAATTGAACATCTATTATCTGGGGCCCATGGCTTTGGTTGTACCTTATTTATCATCACAGCAGGTCCTTCTCCAAACCCAGCCTCACTCACCAAGCTCCCAAGACACAAAGACAAGTGAAAGACATGTGACAACGAGACAAAAAGGTCCAAATCCAAAACCTCATTATAAAATAGGGCAGTAGAGTGTCAAACCCGAGCAGCTGTGCTAAGAGAAACAGGACTGTCTCCCAGAGCAGCCCCATCCTCCCAAGCTGAGTGGGCAGATCTGTCTTTCATCATCCCCAACCTCTCCACCTCAGTACATCCTCCACTCACTGCTACTGCCAAGCTCCTGTCCTGTGATTAACAAACAACATGTGGGCATCCTGTGTGACTGTTCCCAAGAGGATCAAAGCCATCAGCACTTCCACAGACAGTTTCCTGCCCACCATGATGGCACATTTCACCATTTCACTGTCCCCACCACTGGTGGATGTCCCACACCTCAGAGGAGCTGAGCTGGCATGGGTCTGGCAGCTTCTGCAGTGCAAAAGGCAGAATTATCCAAAGTGCAAAACTTAATCTTCCCTAATTCTCCTTCTGAGGCTGCTCAGAAAGGACAGGACATCGTTACATTTTTGTGTGTAGGGAGAATTTTACTTCTTCTTGGTAATTTTTCTTTCTTTATTTCTTTATTTTACTTCTTGTTACAGCAGCCAACTGAGCTGTGTTTCATCCTCTCAGATCTTTAAAGCATGAGGTGGCTGCAGTGGTTGTTTCATTGTGACCTCACTTGCTGCCATAATGTTGTGCAGATCTCTGCACTCTGCTCCTGGTTGAAATAGAAAATTAGATTTTTAGGAAAAACAAACATGGGATATAAGCAACATTTGCCTGCAAGGATATTGCCACCATCACCAATTTGCTCTAATAGCAAACTTCACTGGTAAAAAGTTGCAAAAATAATAGTGATTTTTTTTAAACCACTCTCTTCAGCTGCTACCTGTGAATGTTTTGGGGTTTTTTTACCCTTATAAACAGTCTTCTGTTATGCTTTTAAATAGATAGCTCTGGGTTATTGATTTTCTTCAAAAAGTTGATGTTAGTAATAATCTCAGATTTCTCACTAGGAAATGAAATTTTAAGACTCATTCCTGTCACTTCCCTTTTTTTACTGCTACAACTTCCTTTCAAGAGGAGGAAAGCATTTCATCTACATGTTCCAGAGGCAAAAGATATTTCCAATACCTCTTTCACTTGCATGTCATGCAAGCACATCTACCTTCTCACCACCACAAAGACCTCTTCTTTTCCAGTGGTCCAGGGCTGCTTCCCTCACTGTTTAGCAAGATATGCAGTAAACTGCCATCTACTATTTATGAGACTAAAGTTCCAAATTAATTGCTTCTAAGCACTATCATCACAATCACTAAGAGTCCCTATAAGCAATTACATGGATTTTATAACTCATGAAGGAATAAAATAAAATAGAGTTCAAACCTTTTTGCACCAAAACTTTGCTTCTTTCTTTTTTCATAGGCAAAAGAATCCCAGAGAGATACAGGCTGAATTATTGTGAACTTTTTGCCTCCCAACTTTTTAATTAGTAGACTTGCACAGCTATGGCTTAAAATACTGAGGTGATTGACTTTGAATTTACTGAACTTGAAAGGTGTATTTACTATATAAATTGCAGGTCTGTGCACTTCTGAACGACACTTGCATTCATCTGAGTGTCACACATCAGACCACTTTATAAACATGTTATTTAAGACTCACAGTATGCCATGCAAGCAGAGGTTGAAAACCTTCTCTACCACAATTGTTTCAATTGCTGTCTTCATCCTCTATTTTACATCAGGAAAAACTGGAAATTACAGAGCACCAAAGACTCAGGAGCAGAGTGCAGGGCTGTGAGAATAAAAAAAAAAAGTAATCAAGATAAAAACCAGGATATTTATTACCAGGAAAACCTATCTCAGAGTAATCTTAGAGAATTGTTTTCACAGCCCAAAGACTGACTTCCGAGAACAAATCTCAGCTCAAATAAATCCACTAGTTTATACAAAGGTTCATAGCATACACACCTGCACATACCATGACAGCTCCTCTTTCAAAAGGTACCTCAAATACGAGTCAAACACATTGCTCAGTAAAACAAGAGGCAGGTCTTGGCCTTGAGCTATGACAACCTTTTGTTAAAAACCTTTTCACATGTTACTGCCCTGCTGAGAGAAATAAATACTCTAGCACAAAGTAGAACACAATGAAGTTTCCTCAATATTTCTATTTTTCACTCTGTCACCTTTTGGCCATTAAAATCAGTAGATACACACAAACAACCTGAATAAAACCCACAGGTGCAAACTTCTGTTTCCAAACCTCCTGCCAGGGGTGCCACCAGATTAGGTTGCTCCAAGCCCCATCCAGCCTGGCCCTGAACACTTCCAGGGATGAGGCATCCACAGCTTCTTTGGTGTTACAAGTGTCTATCTAGGCTGTAAAATGAATGAATATTCTTCAGGCAATGCTACTGTGTTCATTGAGAGACTTAACTCACAAACATTTCTCATGCTAGTGCTCAAGCCAGCTTTCTTTGAGTTGGTTCATATATCTGCCAAAGCACAGGTACTGCCTTTGCTGGGGGGACTCATAAAATTCATTACCAGGACCTCGAGGATTTATTAGCATTTCGTTCATAAGGTCAAATCAATTGGAGAGATTTGTGTGAGTTTCCACCTGTAGAGCAGCACTGGGGGTGTTGGGGCCCTGGCTCAGCTCCCCTTGCTAACACAACAGAAACCCAGTATCTGATCTTCCTAAAGGAACTGAGTCATGGTTTCAAAAACCCCATCCAAGCTTTACTGCTCACACCTGCACTCAGAGGTGTGTTCTGCACACATACCTTTGCCATCTCCTCAGCATCTTACTCAACACACATTTCCCAAAAGTACCCAGCTGGCACCAGCACGTTCCTTTGGAACCACACCGTGCTGCTGTGTGGAATCACTCCAGGGAAGACAACTTGTGTCAGCTGAGAGCCTGACCTATATTTACCTGCTTAACTTTGGGCACCCTGTAATTTCATTTGCAGCAACCTGATCTGTTAACTACATCCCTGTGCTCCAACCTGCTAAGAAAACTAATTTCTGGTTTTTTCCCACTAAGTGCATAATCAGGTCTTTGCCTCTGTTGTGTATATAGGGATGGGTGGAGTGAGGGGAAGACTGAAAGAGGGGATGTATTTTTTTTTTTAAGAGGTGTGATGTGATTTTTATTGTATGACTATTCACCTGCTTTCTGTGACCTCCTAAGCATATTTAAGAGGGAATTTGACACTGCGACCAAACATGAGGCTGGGGGAGAAGTCGGCTAACAAAAACCACATGTGCTCAAGCATTTTGCTTTGCCTGGCTAATATTGAAGAGATTTGTTTTGCTCGGTAAAGTGCTTGGATTTCAGCTCAGTCCTGCAGGGAAAAAGCTAATCCTCAAGTTATGGCAGTACAGGCAGTTGATATGGGGAAGGAAGGAGGGGGCCAGAGAGCCACGGGAAGGAGAAAGGAAGGATTCAGCATTTTAGCCTGATCTGACTCCAGGTTCACACGAGAAGAGGTGAAGCTGCAGCTGTCATGCCAAAGGGAAATGCAGTCATTTATAAACCCAAGGAAGTCTCCTGGGAAATAGAAGTAACATTTAAAAAAAAAGCATTCCTCAAGACTAGAGCTAAGGGCAGGTTTTTCCCACCGTGTGAAAGACACAGTGCAACCAGACCAAACTCTGGCACTACTCTCAGAGTGGTTCTGGCCAAACTTCCTCCCTGCCCCAGCGAGGACAAATGCCACCAGCCTTTTCCACACCCATCTCTCCAGAAGACCTCCTCCAGTGTGAGAAGCTCCACCATCAAAGCACACAAATCCACCCCTTTGCTAATATACAAAAGATCTCATGGGAAGAGCTACTGTCCAAAGTGGCTGAAGGCTGAGGAAAAAAAAAAACAAATTTTATTTTGACTCTTTCCCTCCCCCCATCCTGAGTATCACTTTCACTAGAGATTTGACTCATATCTGCTTTTGGTGAACATGTAAAAATTGTTGTCTGTGCAGCTGAATGGGGAATAACCACTATGAATATGCATGATCTCATATTGGTATCTCTTCAGGTATTTCAGCACATCTCAGAGGTCAGAGAGAGAAGCAAGACTGAGTACTCAGGAGGTTAACAACAACAGCAAACCATTCACAAAAGCATTTGATCAACACAGAGACAGAAGATTGTGTAGCAAACTGGTCTGTGACCTATAGGACAGAACAACTCAAATTGCAAGAGGGGCTCATGGGGAAGGAAGAAAAAAAATATAGCCAGCAGGATTCCCAGGCTAAAATAAAAACTACAGCTGCCAGCTGATTTGTTCACATTGAATATCCAAACTGGGCTTTCTGGTTTCTCTAAAACTCATCTCATGAGGAAAAATAAAATTGGGATAAAAATAAAATTCCTTTCTTACAGCAGCTACTTGGGTTCATGGTTTCTCTGACCTGCCATTGAGAAAGATGTGATGGGAATGCTCCTCCTTGTGCTAAGTGCTCTGGCAGCAAGTGCTTAGCCTGGCAGGGGAGCCCAGGGTTTCACCAAAGGGCAAATTATATCCTGCTAATTGAACCAGCATCATTTTAGAATCTCCCCATGAGCCTGTCAGGTTTTTGCATGGGCAACTGTGAAGATCTTAATGGACCTGGGAGGCTGAATCAAATAGAAGGACCAGGCAAGAGCAGAGAAAATGGGACACAGCAGGAGGGTATCAAATCCTTTCGGGTTAATAACGCACCTTCCCGGGATGTGAAGCAGATGCCCAGAACTCGGGGCTGTGTTAGTTAATTACCGTACATGAGAAAAACCCAGCAAGGCTCCCAGCACACACAAAGCTTGGGCAGAGAGGAAGGAGGGGCAGGGGAAGGAATCCAGCCCTCCCCAAGCAACGCAATTAATACATTTGCTGCAGCTTTGTGTCACGTTCCCTCAGCACCACTCAGCTCCAGTTGTCAGCATCTGTCTGGAACGAGCTGCTCCACACAGCCAGCTCGCATGGAGAGGCAAGGGATAAGATTTCAGGAAAGGCTGAAGTCCACTGCTAAGGGATTCGTCCCATATAAATTGCCTGTCAGCTACAGCTGAAGTACAGTGTTGGCTGCCCTTCTCCTGGTGAGTAATAACAGGACTTTGCTGAATTCAGAGGTACCTGACTGGAAACCAAAGTTTAGCCCTGATCTGAGGAGTAAAATGCAGCTCACTTACTTCTGAGAGGAGTTACCAACGATGAAACATAAAAGAGAACTCGATGGAGTATCTCTGTTTTTGCTCCTGAATCATCTCTGGTCTGCAAAAGTACAAGCAGAAATTAAACAGCAACACCTAAGTGTTGGTAAAAATCTTGACAAAATCAAGAATGTGCGCAGAGAGGCAATTCCTTTTTTCTGAGCATGAGGAACCAGAGCAGAAAAAACAGATAAGGATTTTTTATTGCCCCAGATGTACTCAGTAGAGGATCTGAGGCCCAGAGAAGCTAAATAACTTGCCCAAGATGAAATAAAGGGTTGGAAGGTGGATCTAGCATATAAATCCATATGTTATTTGAGCCTGTTCAGTACTCTGACCCTGCTTTCTCTCTCCTATGGTAACCCATAAATAGGCTTGGGTGTATACCTCATAACACCATTTATTACATACATACATCTTCCACCATAGGCAACCAAGCTCCTTGTGGGATTAGACTCCTGTGTTTAATTGGCAGGCCTGTTTGTGGAACCAACAGGTGCATTAGAAGTGAACAGAGAGCACATTCTCACGTCACAAAATATGTGCTGCAAACCATGTTATGAGAGACTAAGCCAGGGAGCAAACACAAAACCATCCAGCACCATCCAGCCCCTCCAGGTGGCCAGGAGCCCAGGGAGGAGCTCCATGCCCTCCCAACCAACAGCCTGGGATGCCCTCAGGCCGCCCACACAGGAAGGCTTGAGTCATTTGCACCATCTTTTCCTTACTTCTTACACCTCTTCTCATCAGGGCTTAATCCCAGTAAATGAGTAACAGGGTTTTCATGCCGGATTCACTTTAGCCACAAGAAAAAAAAAGTGCCAGAAGGAAGAAGCAAGAATTTGGAGAAGGCTGTGGCTGATGTGGAGGATCCCCATCACTGGCCAAACATTGTTCCTGACTCCTTACTCCTTTCTGGTTGGTTTTTATGAGGGCAGGGAGCATCTGATGCTACCAGTCTGTGCAGACCCACCTATACCTCAGAAGATGCATGTTTGTGATAGGGACTGGAGAGAAAACTGTATTTTAATATCTTCCTCCAACTCATTTTGATTCTGCTACCTAGTGCAAAACTCTAGTCTGATTATGGCTGATTCCAAACCCCTTTAAAGGAAGAGCCTTAAGACAGCTGAAAATTTCCCTTGTCCTCACCTTATCAAAATTATTTTTTCTTTTTAAATTTGCTACAAACAAAGCAAATGGTTCAAATGGAAAGAAATTATCACCATTGATCCAAAAAAATAAAATCTTGGAAAACTTTGGGCAAACGAAAAGGTGAAATCTTCAAACTCTGCATATGACTGACATCTTCTCTTACCAGACCCAGATGGGAGTGATGCCTACAGGAATGTTTAAAATTAGTCTGGGTAACAGGGCTGCTGCTACTGTTGTTGGGAACTGTCCTGTAGCCAAATTTATTTCACTCTCAGTATGTTTTTCCTGGTGTTCAGTCAAAGTCTGTCTCTTTGTTTCATTGTCAAGTGTGCCTCTATCTCTGTACCACTCAATGCCTCCCTCCTGCGAGTTTTTACCTCAATAATGTATAGTTTATTTATTATTGTGACTCTTCTCACAAATTTAATCATGGCAGTGGGTGAAAAGGGCTGGGACAGGAAGATAAAGCTCATCATGTTTATCTCAAGCCTCATCTCTCACTCCAACAGAGAAATACTTTCTCATCTGAAGACTAAAAATCCCCAGTCTGACACAGCAGCTTTTCAACAATCCCACAGGCTAAACAACAGCTCCTGAAACCTGGGACTACATCCCACTCCAAAGGACAAAATGACACACTCTAACAGGATTTTACCCTGTGCAGGACTCAAGTCAATCGTTTTTCCCTTGAAAACAAGCTGCAAAAAATTGGATAAGCAGTCTCCTATTTCCAGGGTATAGACCAATGTACTTGGAGTTGCTCCAGCTCTGCTGCTGTGATAAACTCAGTTTATATTATCCCTTCTACACACACAGCTCACAAAGAGAAACTGGATTGCTAAAAGCAAAGGTAAACACCAGTTTTGGAAGTTCCCCTAGTGCTGTCCAGGACTCCTCCCCACTTAGTGGTATGTTGGATGATTTTTAGTACAAATTCTTCTCTTTGCTGAACCATCCAACTGCTGTTCAGGAAGACCCAATTATGAAAAAGAAAACCTGCCACAAAAATACACAGTAAATACACCCAGAATCCATTTTACAATGGCCCCAGGTTAGTCACACCTCCCCAGGATGGAATCATCCCAGCTGTGTTGTGGTTGTCCAAATCACACTGCTGGTCCCACTTAGACAACAAACTCCTCAAGGCTTGACTCGACATCATCTAAATCTGTGCAGATGCCAGAAGGTTTCTCACATTCAGCAAATTGTTTCTCTTGGGCAGAAGCCTGACCACACTCTTTATCCACTACTGCAGCCCCCAGGGTGGGTTCTTTGGGAGTGGACACCACTGTCTGTCCTCAGGGGCCGTTCATATTGACAAATATTCATTCAGTCCACCAGACCAGTCTTCCTGACACTGGCTTTCAAGGGGGCCCTGAGACAAGGATAATATAGTTGGGCTTGCAAAAAGAGTGTTATTCAACAATTGCCAGTCCTCCAAACATTCAAACTCTTTCTTGAACAAACCCTGGATTGTTTTTTTTCACTACTCAATTAGAAAGCTGCACTCATCTTTTCCCTGCCTTTAGCATCACCTTTTGGTTTCTCCTTCCAAGATAAGTTGCAGCCTAAGCTGGCAGCCCCTGTTAACAGGAAAAAGAGCACACTCTGTGATCTTAGAGAGGTTTGAACTTGTGATTTACTCTGAACACTGCTATGGAGAAGCTCTCTCCAGGTGTGCTGTGCTGGACAGAGATGCTCTCTAAGATAGGGAGGACAGCTGGTACTTAAAGTGCTTAAAGCCATTGCATGGCACAAACAAGTTGGTCAAAGAACCCAGTGATGAGGCACCAAGAGAGGTTTGTAGCAAAGGTGGAAGTCTCCTTCCTGAGTTTTGGGAATAACTGCATATGTAGAGTTATGCCTCAAATGCCTCCATAAGCACACAGAAGCTGTGTTTTAATTTCTGGCTTTCTGAGAGGAATGCAGTTGGGTTTGGTTCCTCTGTTCTGTCTGCTGGGTGAGGAACCTGAAGAGAAGCTAAACCCAGCCAGTCTGGAAATGCAGTGTCCCAGCCACGAGATGGGCCAGCCCCAGAGCTGCCTTCTGCTGGGGCAGGCTGCATGTTCTATGGAAATCGTTCCTGCCAGGCTGCCCCAAAGTTGTCTTCCAAGGTCCATACACACAGAAAAACCCAGGAAAGGTGCCTCAGTCTAGCCAGGCTGTTCTGGCTGCCTTTAAGTTCTCTGGGAAGCCCTCAGGGTAGTGGTAGCCCAAGGATTCTCCAGCAAATGGGACCCTTTTATGGGAAAGTCTAGACTTCCTAATGACCTTGGAAAAGCAGCCAAGTGCTCCTCCACCCAGCCAATGCTGCCTGCAGGCTTCTGTCTCTGTCCCACTGCCTGGGGAACCCTTCTCCTCCCATTGCTTCATATTCTGCCGCTGCTTTTGGTCTTCAATGTGACAAACTTTTCACAGACTTTCCTCTCCTGATACTCCTTACCTCCATGGTTAACGTTATTCCATATTTCCATCACCAAACAGGTACCCTTGAAGGTACCATACTTCATGCTGTTGACTAAACACATTTATTTTCTTTTAAAAAAATAAATTCAAGTAATAAATTTCCCAACTTGTTTCTACATGCACCTTGCAACATTTCCCCTTTGCCAGTATTAGCTATACAGCCAGCACAGTTCCACTACTGCTCCCCTCCTCACACAGCCCTCAGACCAACTCCCATCACTCTCTCCCCACACTCCAGGTAGGTTTTATTCCCATCTCACCTCCTCAGCAGCACGCTAGATCATTTTTCTCAGCTCCAACAGGAAAACTAAAGAAACTAGAATGTAAAAAAACCCCTTCGCAGTCTTCCCCTCAGCATCCTTGACCTTTCCCTATCCATGAGCTTCTAGCAGAAATCACATAGAGCAGAAGCATAGGATGGTTTGGGTTGGAAGGAACCTTAGAGATCATCTCATTCCAACCCTCTGCTATGGGCAGAGACACCTTTTTCTAGACCATTACTTCAAGGTGCTGTGGATGGTTCCTCTGCAGGTGTACAGGACACATCCTCACACAAACCCCTCTGCTCTGAGTGGTCCAACTTTTAAGGAAAAAGAAAGTTCCTCCTGCTCTGCCCACACCTCCTGGCTGTGAGGCTCCACACACAGATCCCCTCTCTGCACCTTTAACCCAGCTGAATGGCTCAGTTCAGCCCAGGAGCAGTGTTTGACTGCAGCAGAATTTAATCAAAGAGGCACAACTTTCTTTGGCTCCTCCAGCGCTGACGCACAGCTCTCTTGCATTATGTTCCCTAACAAGGGCCACCTGAAGCCCAGAACAGTGTCTGAGCACAGCACAGTGCTCTCTTTTCATCATGGGCTAACAAAAAAAAATAATACTCTGAGTATTTCTCGCTCACAGATAAACTTGGCCATCGCACTAAGGAAATTAAAGCAAATAGAGCCAGCCTGTCAACTGGAACACTCTGCCTGCTGCCTGCCCTGGCTGTTACTTTACATGGGTCTTAAATTAAATGTCAAATAGTGTTTGGCACAAGAGCCTTGTGACTGCCCTTAGAGAAAATCTGACACCTTTGCTAACTGTTTCCCACTGCTCTCTACTGCTTGGCGAGGTAGGAGAAGTACAAACTGTCTTGCTGCTCTCTATTTTTTTTTCCTTTATTTTCCTCCACAAAGAATGCATGAAAATAAAGAAATGTCTTGTGTTTATTCAAAGTGACTGCAAGGAGTGCAGTGTTAAGTGACATCAGGCACAATTTGGGGCATTTCATTTCATTTGCCTTCCTGGCACTTCCACCCCAGTTAAGCTGACATAACAAACATCTGTCAGTGCTTTCTCATCTCTACCTGCTCCTGTTTCAGTACTTTTGACTCTGAGTTTTACCATCTTTAGCACAACAAAAACCCAGCAGCTCTACCACAAAAGTTCACCCTGTCACCTTGCAGTGCCAATACACCTGTGCCAACCTGCTGAGCCCCCCTGCCACAGCTTTGCCAGCACCTGGATGCTCCTTCCTGCTGCATCCCCAGGAGATAAGCCATGCACAACACACTGGAGACCTCCCAGGAACTGGCATTCCCTAACACCAGGTTAGAACTGGGCTTTGAGACAGCAGTTGGGTTATTATAATGAAATGACATAATAGCAATGACAACTGAGCCACAGCAACTCTCCATGAGCACACACAGAGCCAAAGGGAAGTTGGAATGGGATTGCACCCAGCTGAGACCACCCAGGCTGCCTGCACCATGCCAGCCTTTGTGCAGGGCTGAGTCTGTTCCCTCTTGCCATTCTCTAGGCTGAACACCAATCTGAGCAAACCAATCCGTCTACAAGGATGCAGAATTCCCTCTGTCCCATCAGGAATTATTGAGGAACAGAAAGTGTTTAGCAGGACTACAGTTCATGGAAGCAGAGCACTTGCTGTGAAAGGACAAAAGCAAAACCAAGTTATTGTTACATGTCTGGATCTTGCTGCCTCCTCTCTGTCTCTTACACCAGAAATGTGCTTTCCTTCAAGGTCTCGAAGGTTCTGGTGTGTCTCTGATTGATAAAGAGCTAACTCCCAATGGCCACAGATTATGTAAGTGTATATATACATATTTTAAATTCAGCTGCAGACAGAGTCCACTGTTCCTCATACGCACCTGGAATCCAGTTTGGGTTCACACACTCTTCAGCTCCACCCTATTGCTTTAATCCCTGCAGAAAGTTCCTGGCAGCATCAGTGAGGGTTTCAGCTCTGCCTCTATGCTCTGGGAAGTTCACATTGAGCTCAGAGTGCTGCTGCAAGGGCTGTGAGAAGATGAGCCTTTCCCATGGACTTGTTACTATTCCATGTCTGCACCCAGCTGGAGCTCAGGAGCTGCAGAGAGGAAAAACAGGAACCAATATATTTATTGTTTTAACCCCTCACCTCCCTGGAAAAAAAGGAAAAAATAGAAGAAGCTTGTGGGTTGAGGTGAATTCTGGGCAAGGACTGAGAGGATGTGAAGTGGAGGCAGTGAGTGGAAAATATGAGGAAATTAGAGAACCAAGAATAGGTATTTTCTACAGTGTTCCAATTAAAGTGTATTAGTTTGAATCCTGCATTGATCACACTGGCAGGCAGAACTTACAGTGACAATGGTACTGGGTCTGTCCTGAATTTGTCCCTGCCCCTGTGGAAGTAGGAAAGATTGCTAAGGATGGGGAGCACAAGGAGCTCCTCCTCTTTTGTGAAATCTCCTTCATCAAGACAAAACCATGCAAAGCTAATGCCAGTCATTCAAGGGATGTGTGAAGCTGAAGGTGCCTGAAGGCAAAGGCATAAAAGTAGCTCCAAACTCTGCACTTACCTGCAGCAGGGAGGGCTGAGTTCTTGAACCAATCTGATATACATTTGTGTAGTCAGCAGTGCCTTTCACCTAAGCAACTTAGCTGTTATGCACAGCGTTAGGTACTACACACTCCAAATCATAAGCCTGATGCAGAAAAATTAAGTGACAATTATGCCAAGGTTCCCCAGGAAGCTCTTGGAGATGATGAGGGAGCACAGGCTGGGTAGACACCTACCACTTCCCAGCACTTCCCTGTCAAGGGCAATCTCAAAACCCATTTCTTCTGCTCAGCAGTTTTTGCTATTACAGAGAGATAGAACGAGATCATCAAGCAGCACAGTGATGGCTGACTGGAAACACAGTAGATAGAAAATAAGTATTTTCTTCTTCCTTTTTTTCTTCCTCCCCCAGGCAGCCTGTAGCTCTCTGTGATATGTTCTGCTGATGGGTCAAGCAGAGCAGGAAAGACCCTCAGTACTTCCTATGCAAAAGGGAAGCCTAGTGGGATAAAAGAGATGTTCCGCTTTTTCTCATCCTTACCTCTCCCACCATTATTTTCTAACACATAACTCCTTGTTCTGAATGAACTCCTGAACTGCTGCAAGGCTCTGCTTAATTTCCTACATGCCCCCGAGGCCTCCCAGGGCTTAAAAGAAAAAGACCTTTGGAAATGATCAAATATAGTGCAGGGGAACTTCCATCCTATGAGGTGCAGTTATTTGTAAACTGCTGTGCAGTTAAAGTGCTGCCTGGGCACAGCAGGAGCTGAGGGAAGTGTGCCATGACCTGTGCCTGTTATATCCAGCCTGAGCCCATGTGGCCACTCTCCTCACCAGCTGAGTGAGCTGCTAGCACTGGGCAGTGTCCAAAATGGAACACTCACCAAATGGGAGAGAGAAGTCATCAAGGAGGGGGTTAGAGGGGCAGAGCTGTGGGAGTGCAGCATAGGGTGGATATGTAGGCCACCTTCCTAACTGCAATTGTCTCTCCATGGAAAAAATCCTCTTAACTTAGATACTTTACTCAACCAGTGACAGATGCTGTTGTGAGACACTTCTCTTTTCCTCCAAAAATTCAGCTTCCATCCAAAATGTAGTGCAGGAAAGCATCATCCCCTGCAAGCCCCACTGCTCCAGGATCCACAGAAAACACAGCAATTTTCATTCCACATTTCCACAAGAACACTAAGTGGTGCTGCACAGACAGAGGGTCATCACTGGAATGCAAGTGTGGGCAGAGGAAAGTTTAGAAAGGGGAAAAAACTGCCTCTCCTGCCATCAACACTGTATCTGACAGAAGAGGAAAACAGGAAGAAGGATGCCAGCTGTTTTGATAGCTGTTCTCAGTTTAATGTTTCCTCCAAGGTAAATATACTCTCCTAAAGGAACAAGATCATAATTGAGCCTGTGAAAATTTGCCTCTCAAAGCACTAGAAAACCCAAAATACCGTACCACACAGCCAGGAAAGAAAGGCAAAGATAGAAAATGCTGCTTGAGGGCTACAATATATTAAGATCTGACAGGAGAAGAGACATCCCACACAGCCAGGGAAGAGTCATTGGAAGAAGAGCCAACAACAATTACTGAGGTGATGTCTCAGTCTGTAAGAGAGGACTAGAGAAAAGCCTGGAGAGCAAGCTGACTCGTATTTTGCAAGAAAGACCTCAGCCCTGATCGTGTTTCACTTGCTCCACGGGACAGTTGGCAACCCAGACCTGGGCCAGACTGGCAAAGATCCACCAGCATTTATCCAGCCTTGCCCACTGGCAGTGACAGCCAAGAGCCTGACCATGGGGACTGCAGGCATTTACTGCTGTGCAGGGCCAGCCCTTTACCACTGCAACAACAGAGAAGCTAAGAATGCACATTCTCTCCTAGCACCTATGGGCAGCAAAGGATTTAACTGGAAAATGCTAATCCCATTTAATAAGATGACCTTTATGGTCTGTACTTTGCTGGTTTTAATGAGCCCGCCTGCAAGGGTTGATTGATTTACTTGCCTGGTGCTCTTAGACTCAAATTTATTATAATTAAGTTGTTAGTTAAAGAAGTTTGCCTTGCTCGCCATGCCTGGGACCTCAGGTCATTATTATTAGATTCTCACATGCATCACCCCCATCATTCTGCATCTAGAAATTAATGAGAGATTGGCAAGGCAGCTCCCCTCCCCTGCACCCCCCCACGCCGGCCCTGCCGTGGTTACTTTGGCAGCAGAGGGGCATGAGCAAATGGAAAGGCAGGATGGAATATGGGTTTCTGTGCAAAAGCAAAGTGCCTGACTCACAAAACCACTTGGAGCAGAGTGAGCAAAGGTGAGGGCAGGCTGCCAGCTGCAGGCACTGCCTGCTCTCATGGCACTGGGGGCAAAGGAGCTGAGTGGATGGTGACAATGAGCAGAGCCTGGGCAGATTTCTGTGTGCTGGATGAGGGAGGAGGGCTGGAGAGTCATGCTTTTATTTACTTCATCAGTAAAACAGCTGTTTCCCCTACCCTTGTCTAGAGAATAATGGGGCATTATGCTCTCAGGGCAATAAAGGGGCTCTGCTGCACGGTTACATCACATCGCCACGCAGAGCCAGGGATGAAGCTCAGGAAGCCAAGGATTCAGCTCAGGAAGAGCCAGCAACAATTGCTGAGGTGATGTCTGCAAGGCACAGACCTGGGGAAGACACAGGACAGAGATTGCTCATGTTTTGTGAGCTCCACGAAAGGCCAAGGGCTGGCAAACTCAAACCTGCTTATCCTTGCTGCACTCCAGGGATGAAGTCCCAGGGTCTGTATCCATCAGGGAGCACCCACTGTGTGTCCCAACCCTACTTTGAGCCAGAAAATGCCTTCATTTCCCCCCTGGCACTGTGTTTCCTTCACCAAGCACACAGATGCATGAGCTTATCGCTGCTGGGCTCAGCCTGGAGCTCCCTTGCTATTGAGAGTGTGTGACATCCAGATTATAAATTCCTTTGGACACACACTGTATTTCTGCTGCTCTGTTTGAAGTATCCCTACCCTAGTGCAAGCTTAATCAGTGATTAGATTTCTCAGCCATTACAGCAAGCAAATAACAAGATTTCATTGTTAAGAAATAATAATAAATAATTTTCCAGAGACATTTACCCATCTTCCAACACAGCCAGACACAAGCCAGCTCCAAAAGTGAAATTGTGTAACTGGATTATGCAGTGCCCTCTGCAAGCTAATAAATTCTGCTCGAGTTAACTCTGGCCACGTGGCATTTGGCCAGGTCAGCTCACAGCAGGTCAGCTCAGAGCTTGGGTCAAGAGAGCTCTTGCTGGGAGGAACAGGCTGGGTAAACCCTCCGAGCACACTTTGAAGGTGGATTAAACCAAGCCACTAAAGGGTTTGCCCTGTTCACCCTATGGGAGAATGTTGAGGAAGGACAGAATATACATGAAGTGTGTGCTAACGTCTCTGTCTGACAGCTCCAACAGGAGCTCACTGTCACCAAAACATCTGATTGGATCTAGAGAAGAGGCTACATCAGCATATTTTGACCCCAAACTAGCAGCAACAAGGTCACCATATCTGGTATCATCCAGAGAATGAGAGGACCCTTGAGAGCAGGCAGAACTTGAGGAACAGAGCAGCCAGACTAAACTGCTCTGTGAGATTCCTGAAGGAATCATATCTATGAAATTGCCTGCAAAGGTGAGAAACTCAAGAAAAAGCCCAAGCAGAAGTCCCTTGCTGAGCTTTTGGTTTGGACGCTCTTCTCTGAATGAAGCAGTCAAGATTCAACCCCTCTTCTGATCTAGTCATGGGCCACATAACCTTTTTTCTGACCCTAACCGAGGCAATGTTTTAATGAGATGCTCTGGGCCATGGTTAAGTCTGCAGACATGTTTATGCACCCTTTGTGAGGAGACGGAAATGATGGGAATGAGTCATGACAGGTGATGGAATGATTCAGCCATCCATCCACCAGCTTTCCATGAACTGTATCACTTCTGACTGCAATAAATTGCCCATATAAAAATAATGGGCTGTTAAATTCCAGGGCATCTCTCAAAGTCAGAGACTCCTATTTCTAGGATGGTATTTTCAATAAGCAAATTTATTTGAGAATTGGAAAAAAATGCTCCATGGCACATTTAAGCACAGTGCAAGCACTAGTGCTGCTATTTAATTAATTAGATTTTAGCTTTATAGACTCCCAAGTTAGTGCAGCTCAGAGCAGGCAGAGAAATACAGAGACCCACAGAAATGTGTTGCCAATGAGGTGAAGTTCGTAATCAGGCTTAACTATCCCATGTGTTAATGGCTGGAAAAGCTGTAGCTATTAGTTCATTTCAGTGCTTTATGAGATGTATTTACATGTTAATGGCTATGACAAGTACAGGAATCTCTCTGAAAATTAAAACATTCCTGTAGACAGGTAGTGAGGTCCAACAAGGCTGACAATGTGCTAAGGCCAACAAAGTCATCAGAAAAAATGAAGAAATGTTACAGTCACTTATGTGATGAATATTCTGGATTTCAGTAGCTTTTATGGATGTCTCTCCTGATTCAAGGCAAGATTTTGTGAGCATGTTATAAAAAAGTAGTCACGAGTTATTAAATTTATCTTCACTGGTTATTAAGGACTGTGAATGACAATCAAGGGAAGGTACTGGCCCAAAATTTTTTCCAGTAAAGGAGGACTCATGCATTTTCAAGGGAGGAAGAAAACCTCCTTGGTGTTTATAAACTGGAAAATAAAATCCAGACCTATGGCAGGTGGTGCTCCAAAATGCTCTACACCACACTTGATGTATGTTTTGCAAGCCCTTTGTAGTGATGCCCCAGCCAAACTTTCTAACTCAGGTCAGCTCCTCGTTTTCCTGCCAGGAAAAGCCATCAAATAGTGGTGCTGTATTTCTTTTAACAGCATATCCTACCCAAGATAGAACAGCAGAAAAGGTCACAGTGCACCTCAGTTACTCCTTAAATGGCTTCAGTACTCCTCCCTCACCAAGTGCAGGTTCACTGAGGATGTGTCTGCCCAAGACTTCTCAAAACACCTTAAAATCTCTCAGCTGATCTCAGAGCAGAGTTTAGTCCTTACACTTATTTCTTGGGTGAAAACTTTCCATTTCAGGGGTGGCTTTCCCCTGAAGCCAACACAATCTACCTGCTGTCCTCACCATCCACTACTGTCATTTTCAGGTTCAGGTCCAATTCAGCAGCAGAGATTTTCTGTTGGTTCCACCACTGCAGGAATGCTTGATTTCCATTCTGGAACACAGATCCCTCTGCGAGCCTGAACCATCCTCCTTTAAAATATATTTTCAAAGCACTCTTGAAATCCCTTTAATCTTACCCTGCTCTGAAATAAAGTCCATAGTGTCTTTCCCTGCCTATCTGAAAAGCATTCTCACCAAGAGAGTTCATGTTAGTCTCTCACAACACATGTAACTGAATTATGCTTTCAGAAAGTTGCTGTATTGATCTCTCTACTGATAAAAGAAGGCATGTTAAAAGACATTTTTTACTGCTGACATGACTGCACAATAAGCAGAATAGGATAAAAAACATGTTCGTCCTTGCTAGCAGACAAAGAGAATCCCTTGACTACTCTCACAATGGAGAAAAGCAGATCCTAATGTAAAACCAATGCATTAATCATGTTTGATTAGGTAAACAGTGACTATGCTACTGTGGTGGCCACATGTCACTTGTAATATAGACTCTCTGGTCTGGTTAAATGAAAACTAAATTGGGCTAAACAGCTAACTCCACTGTCTGCTTTCAGGCAGATCCAAGGGGGGAAATTCTGCTAAAGGCAGTTGTTTATCTTTCCATCCTAGCTGAAGTTAGTTTATATATTTGTGTTTACACATAGCTAGGTATGTACATTAACGATGGGCTGTGTTGATTAAAATGTAGGCTTGAGCTGACCAACAAAATAAGCATGAGGAGAGGAGGGGAAGGTTGGATCCCAGCCCAGGAAGATCTATGAGGATCTCCCTTGTACAAAACAGAGATTGTGCCAACTTTGTGGTCAGTTGCCTAAACCATACTCTGCCTTTAATCAACGCATTTATTTTAAATTCCCCCAAAACCTTTAACTGGCCAATTACAGCTCCAACTTTGACAGATCAGACAGACTCAGTATCTAAAGCTAACCCAAGCCAGATCCAAAGCCAAGGTGTTTCTCAGCCCATGGACATGCTCATCCTTCCCTCCTCCAGCTTTTTCTCCATGACCCCATGGCACCAGGATGCCCAGCAGAGCAGTGGATCCCAGTTCACACTCAATGTTGTGGCTCAGGAACATCAGACATCCCACCTGCCTCTCCAGCTTCCCACCCTGGCACCCAGACTTTGGTCAGGGCTGCCACACACATTCTCCCACTGTGTCTTCCAGCCCTGGGGCAATGCCAAGGACTCCAGTCCACTGAGGTCAGTGGAAATTTTCCTTCTGGCTTGAAGGAGTCTCCTAATCCTCAAGGGTGGAGGTGGAAAAAGAAGCCAAGTTGGAGAGATGCTGACCAACACAGGACCTTCTCTTCTTCCAGCATCAGCTGCCAGTCCTTCAGAGACTCATTCATGCCCTGCTTCTCTTTCCCTATTACTCCATCATTTTTTCCTCCCCATCTATACTGTCACCTAAAAGCTTATAATTTTTAGTTCAAAGCCTAAAGAGTCCTTCCATATAAAATTGTTTACATCCCTATAAAAAACTGGGAACCCTGGAAGACAGGCTATTGTTATAGTAGAAGATTAAGCTATTAATATTCCAATAAATTCACTTTCCCTTGAAAGTATCTACCCTTTTTCTCTATTTTGACACTTGAGCATTATCTTTGGCAGAAAAGGGAAAATGCTGCTGTTCTAATTAGGAATTAAACTGTGACTACTGTACTCTGATGTAGATAATTACAGATATAGCAGAGAATTATGAATCAAGAACCCACAGGATAATAATTGAACAGAGGAAAAGCCTTTCTTCAGAAGCTGGAGGATTCTACATCCACACATACTGACCTTGATTATTTCTGCTGCAGTGAAGGGAATCCACACTGCCCAACCTGCACAGCAGTTTAGCTAAAGAAATCACTTTCAGCTTCAAAACCACCTGAGCAGAACAACAATCATCATATAAATAAATAAACTTCTTGGGGCAAAAGCTATCCCAGTTTTGGCATCATTGATAGAGAATATCAGCCTCTATAATTTTCCACCCTGAATTGCAGGTTTCTGGCAATTCCTCTCATTTTCATGTGCATTCAGTTAAAGATGCCTTGAGATAAACTGCAAGATTTCTGTGAAGCATTTGCTCAGCTCCCCTTCCTATCCCTATCCTGCTAGCATCATCCTGGGAAAGGAGCTCTGGTATCAGGCTGAGAGAAAGTCAATAGCTGACAGCAAGGAAATAATCTGAGCCATTGATCATCACTTCAGCCTTCAGAGTCAATACAAACCAAAGGGAAGACACATGCTTATAAACACACACAAAAGGGACTGAATATATTAACTCCCAGTGTGTTACAAAGACTAGGAATGGCTAATGTGATTAATGAGCACAAGAAACACCAAAAAAAGGCACATCCAGAGAATGAAGGATTTGCATATCAAGTCACAAAAAATATATTCCGAAAGGCAAGAGTCAGAGAACAAAATATTCTTCCATAAAGGTCAGATTTTCTATCTGAATGTCTAAATCCCTATGTATGGGATATATACCCTCAGAGACGGCCTATTTCACATCTGCCTAGGGGCAAAGGTGGCAAAAAGTCAGATTTGACTGATACTCATCCCCTGAGAAAAAACCTGAAGTCTCTTACAAAGTTGCTCACCAAAAAAAAAACATTCAAAAGAAAAGAGTTCAGCACTGAGAAGGGATATTATTGCACATTTAAGCTTGCCAAGGATGCCCTGATCCTTGGCAACAGATTTTTCCTGGAAAACAACTACATCACTCAAAACAATGTGACTCACTTTTAAAGTTATTCTTCATTCTATCATCAAACTCATCTTTTACAACTCTGTTTTGCAGATTGGTATCTAATCCAATAGTGAGGCCTTTATTTTACATAGACCTCCTTTTTCTATCAGATATTCACATAGAATTTCAGTGTGCCATCAGAAGAACTACAACACTGAGACTACTGACTATATGAAATATTCTTCATAATTAATTCACAGAGCACTCTGTGTAAATGAAGAGTCTTGAGGATGTGTTATGGTCAGACAATACCCACCACCACTGAAGAGTTTGACAAGGGTAAGGCAATATTGATGAGGTAACACTCTATTTCAATACACTCATATTTACTGAGAAATAACAAAATTTATCATTATTGGAATGATATAAAGCATGCTAAAATCACATCCATTAATCTAATATGCATTGCCCAATTATCAGACACCCAAGCCTTCAGTGCTTTGGGAACCAGTCCTGCACTGAGTTTCATGATCAGACATAGATCATACAGCCCTGTGTTCTGCTCTTTTTCTGCTTAACCCCAGATTCCCCCATCCAGGACAGTCTCTAGTGCCTGCACATTGCCAGATAAATCTGGACACAGACTTTCTTTTGGAACAGAGATTCAATTAAATCCCACTTTCCAAAATGATCTGTGCATGCATCTGTGTGCACCTCACCTGTGCTACAAATAACACCTGAAATTGGAAAAGATTGTGAGTGATATTCTTGGCAGCATTAATCACACTGCTTTATTGACATCAACTTGTATTATACTGATCTACACCATCTGGTCCCAAATCTAATTTGCTTTTCACTGCTGACTTGCCAGTGGTTTACTTTCAATATTTTCCTGAGCTAGTGGAATGAGAAAAGACTGGTCTGCTTCAATTTTAATTTGTAGTCTGGCTGCCTCCTGTCAGCTTCACTTCTGCCATTCCTACCCAGCATAAAGCTGCTGTATTTCTTATGCAAGCAAGCCTTACTTATCCCAATTAAAAGGAAAGTAATGCTAAACAGAACATGCCAGACCCCCATATTGTGTTTGAGGGAGGAGGATAACATCCCAAAAGTCTGGGTTGGGATGCAACTTCCACGGCCCTGACCTTGGCAGCTGTGGGTTGTGTTTAACTTAGGCTGTGTTGAGTTCTGTGTGTGAGACAGATGTCATCTGATGCACCCTTCAACACCCCTACTGCCTTTGGGGTTGGCTATCCAGGCTTCAGCAATCCATTTCTGAATCCCTGTCCCATTAACCCACCTCTGAAATGGTCTCTAGCAGCAGCACAGTTCCCTGCCTGTTCATTTTCCAGTTATTTCAGACCTATGAGTGCAGTATTGGTTGATGGACTCCCAAATTAATGCCTGTCAGTTTATCAGCCCTGGGGAAATTCTATCCATTTTCTGCTGAACGCAACAGTTTTGAAAATGGTTTGTGTGAAATATTACTATCCCTTACATGTGAAGTAATAGGATTAGGTCTTTCTGTGCATATCTGAAGAGATTATAAAATAGTTAAAATACATTAACTCCATTTCTTTCAGCATTTTTTACCAAAAAAAACCCCACACCTCTATTTACAGATTTTATAATTGCTAAATCTAAAAGTAGACCTGTTTTTCAAGGCTAATTCAACCTCCTTCTTATGAGTCTCCATCTTCCTTTGGCTGCAGTTATGTGAGATGACAAGTTTATGATCCTCAGTACATTCCAATTCCCCTTCTCTGGGATATTATTAGTCCTTTTGTTACCGAGTCTTTCCTGTCAAAATGAGCTCATAAGAGTTTGAACAAACTGGATCATCTTTATTAAAGTGAGTTAAAATCAGGAACAGCCCCACGAGGGGCTCTGTGGAAAGGAGCAGGGGATAGACACCTCTTCAGCTCACAGACTCCAGCAGAAAACTAACCCAGAAAATAGGTAGATTTGTGGGGGTCTTAGAGCATGATTCATCTCCCAGTTCCACCTTCTGCTTGCATGGGATCTTTTCCATTTCGTCACAGCCTCCCAAGCCAGCCTCTGCTCCCACCATCAGTCCTGGCAGCAGGACTCATTTAAAGAATGGGGAGGAAAGGACATGCCCACATTACCCTCACAACACACCAGTCTCCAGGACTGGGAAGGGGTGTTAAACCTGGCCCAGCAACAAGTTAATTCTCCCACCCACTGCTGGGGTGATGCTGTGCAGGCAAGACAAGCCACAAGGAACCCCTTCTAAATCCAAATAAAAGCAGGAGATGAAATCAGGGGCTGTGAAATCCTGCCTGAGGGACCACCCCTCTCTCCAAAAGAGCATTTACAGGCTACCCAGGCATCAAGGAATTTCAGCATGAATGGGCTCCTTGGCTGCTCCCCACCTGCTCAGCTGGCAACATCACTTTGAACTTAACACCAGCTCTGTGAAAGACTGAATGGTCATATCCCACAGTGACAGAACCTGATAAGCAGCATCAGTGACTTTAGTTTGCCTTCAGCTCAATTATTCGTGCTCCAGCTAAAATAACTCCTAATCTTTGGGCCATCTACTAACTAAGCATTACCCAGTAAACTCTGACCCTATTACACTGCACTCCAGGGAAATTTATTTCTGACAACAGTTTAGAACCATCTATGTGTTGCCTTTAGCCTTTTGAGTTTAGAGACCACACTAAAGCCTTTCCAAGACTACAGGGTATATGTTGCTGTGATTTGGAGTGAAGACAGAGAAAAGCAGGTCAAAAATCCCATGTCTGAAAGGGAAAAGAAACACTCCCAGGGAAATCAAAACCTAACACTGAATAGCAATTAAATGAAACTGGTCTATCAGTTTTTTCTTGACCCAGCTAAATCAAGTGTGGCCTTAACAACTATATGGCAACTACTGAGCAAAGCAAACCTCACATTAAAATTGGGTTCTCCAGAATAATTTGCAGCCTGATTAATTATCACCTTCATTCAGCAAGATACTTAAACAGCTGAGCAATCCCATTAACCTCCCTAGGACTACACAGGAGATTGATGCTGGGTGAATGTGTGTTGCTAGACCTTGTGAGGGTTTTGCAGCTAAGAAAAAGTCTGTAGGTTATCCATCCATCTCCCTTGGCCCTCCATCTCGTGAATATATGGGCACCCACATATCTCTGTGCTACAGTATTGCCCTTCCAGTCAAGTAGAATAGATGTCCCTCTGTCTCCAGGTGAGGAGGAAAGGAAGGAAAAATGGATAAAGGAAAAACGTGTGGCTGAAAAGATCTCAGCTGCTCAAGAGGTTTATCCAGCAGCAAGGAAGATCTATGGGCTTTACTTGTCTCTCCTAGAGGCAAGATTTCATTTTTAGATTAAAAACTTCAACACCCACTTTCTTTATGTGAACAGCACATTTCTCCCGTGGCTAAAATTGATAGTATGCCATGTGCTGTAAAAGGTTAGCACCAGCACTATTGTAATCCTTGGCCACAACTTTCATTTCCTTAATTTGCTGACACAGGGTAATGGAGGGCTGTGCTATATGAGAGAATACTAAACAATCTGAGTTACAAATTTTCTCTGAATGTCTAAGCTGACCTTTGAAGCTTTCAATAAAAATATAATTTAAAGAGGGGGAGAAAAATTGTTAACATGGAAATGGAATTACAGGAACAGGACCGAATTCATTCCTTTAACTTGGTATCTGCTCATGTTTGATGTCAGCTATGTAATTATACATCACAGCTTGAGTGAAAAAGGCATTTGGTTCCATGCTAAAAGCAGGCCACATATAAATGGTTTATTAGCTGGAAAGGAATCAACAGTGTTCAAGTGTTTGGGGACAGCACTTCATTAACAATCTGAGCATCCTCCTTCTCACACAGCCCTGGTTTCTCATTTTGGGCTGTTTTACATTACTCTGTGGGAGCACAAAGGGATGTCTGAAGGCCAGTTTTATTTATATCTATCCTAGGATGCCATGCATTGCTAGAGAGGTGAAATGTGGCTTTTGTATACACGACAATGTGGCCTGTGGTATTTTAACAAAGAAAATCTTTAAGAGGAGTTGCCAGGATGAAAGAGAAGAGTTCCTTCATGCTTAGGGACATAGTTTGGTGGTGGACTTGGCAGTGCTGGGTTAGCAGTTGGACTCTGTGATCTTAAAGGTCTTTTCCAACCTAAACAGTTCTGTGATTCCATGATTAATATTCTCCAGAGATCCCAGAGCAGACAGTAGCTGACTTGGGTATGCTTCCTCCAAATCCCTGTCAATTAGCAGTGCTGCTTCAAGCACAAGGGAAGTGTTTTATGTGTGTGTGAAATAAGGTCAAAAAACCAGGAAAAACAAGGAAGCCACTCTTGTGGCCCTTGTGATAGATGTGACCAAAAAAAAGTGGCCTCGTTTTGAACAATAAGGAGAAGAAAGTTGTTCCTTGATGTGCAGGAGAAATTGACAACACAGAAGTTTCCTTGCAGTAAAAACAGATTTCTGCTCATTCACAGAAAACCTATAAGTCAAGATGCTGTTGGATGAACCAAGTAACTGAGAAAAGCATCCACTGGCCTTGACAGGGATTAACAGCCTGAGAGTCAATATCCCAATCCCTTCCTTAAAGCCCTTTTGGTAAAGGCTAAATATGATCTGCTTAATTTCCATCACAAATTTTGCTGCTGTTCTTCAGTAATAACAAAGCTGGAAAGGGAAAGGAACACATGTAGGACATCACTCAAGCAAGGGTGGAAGCACCAGTGGCTTCACTGATCCAAAGCAGCAGTTAATAGCTGTATTCAGTCATTCCAGCACAGAAAGGTCCCACATTTATTGCAAAAACTCTGTGTTAGCAAAGCTTAGCTGCTCAAAGCCTGCTGTTTGTCAAATAATTCCCTCTTGGATCACTGGCTACAAGACCCAGCACCACTATCATAACATTGTGAAATATTTTCTCCCAAATCCAACCTGTTACAGGAGCAATAGAGAAAACACAACTCGAGGAGAGTTACTCACAGACATCCTTGATATTTGCCTTATGGAAGTCCACATTTTGTCACCTTTCCCTAGAACACCACAAGGTGCACATGGTAGCACTCAGCTACAGCAGGTCAAGGTGCTTGATGCAGAGAAAACTCCCTGAAATCATTCCAGTCCAGTGACATATGGCAAGGGATTTCAAAGCTCTGCCATAGTACCTAAGTGCACCACAGCTTGCTGTGTAGCAAGGCAGATTTCCATGGTCCAATGGTAGTTAATTTTCTGAAGGTCAAATTTTACATGTTTATTTTGCTGGGTGCCCTGTGCAATACAAAGACACAGCTATATTAATAGCTGACAAATTAAAAGCTCAGCTCATTCTAAGAGACTGTGCAGGGTTTTGCTCTATTTCATATGTCAGAATGACATTTCATCCCAGAAAAGGCCAGGGCAGCGTCCCAGCACAGAACATCTGGTTGGCAAACACAATGGAGCACAGCACCTGCAAACACGCTCAGTGTTTGCTTTGCAGCTATTTGTTCCCCCATCCACAGAAAAATATGTTTTTAGGCTGTCAAAATTCATTCCTTGCCAGGGGAGTCTGGTGTGATAATGCAGCCCGTTTGTCTTGGAAAGTCCTCATTTCTGGGCCACGCATGGCTAAGCCAAAATTTGTGGAAGGTGAAAGGGAGAAAAGGTTTTCTTCCCTCTTTTTCCTCTCTGCATTTTTTTTTCCTAGTTTTTGCAGCTTTTTAGACATTCTGCTGAATGTCTAGTGGGATCAGACTGAGCCAAACAGCACAGTTAAGAAAGAGCAGAGATGGATTGCAGCAAGGTCTGTGGTTTAAAATCTATAATCCAGAGGCTAAGGAAGTACAAACAAACTAATAAAAGCAGAAAATTATGAAATCCTGGCCTTAATACCAAGCAAAATTTCTTAACTTAGGGCTCTCGTAATGGCTGAAACCACCACCAAGCTGACTCTGGGGGACAATCCCTCCTCCTGCCAGACCTTCATTTGGAAAGGAGAAACTCCAGGATCCCAGCCAGCCTAAGGTGTTAGTGGGGGAAGGAGGTTTACAGGAGGAGCAAGGCTGGGGGAATGCAAAAGTCTTATAAAAAGTCCTGCCAAAAGGGAGGTGCAGGATTATAGCTGAAAGTTTAAGATACATTGTGTAGGCTTTGGTCAGTCGGCCAAATTCTCCACCACTCCATACAGGCTGCAAAAATACAACAGGACTGACCACTGAAAAGTCTTCCCAGTGGGCAGGAAGAAGCTTCCAGAGGAGCAGACCTGGCTGAAGATGTGGGCAGCACTGTGATGTGTCACAGCCTGGGGAGCAGGGGTCACCAAGGTGGAGAAAGGAACAGTGAGGGGACACGAATGAGCTGGAAGCTGCCAGCCACATCAGCCCAAGACTGATCCAACCAACCATCTCTTCCTTAATTTTATTTTCTGTGTTGTAAGAAGCATTTACTTCCAGTGAAGAAATAATGAACAAATAAACCTCCTTTTTTTTTTCTTTTAATATAAGACAAGCCACATCTGAAAAGTTATTTCTCCCCCACCCAACTTCTTTAAACCTCTAGCAGTTGCTGACATTTAGTGCCACTAAACACCTGTCTCAGTGGTGGCACAATATCATCATTACAAAGGACATTTACAGGAATAAAAATCTATGCAAGATATTCCTCCTGGCACAACTACCACTGTGGCCTTCAGCAAAACAGTTCACCCCTTCATATCATAAGCTGGAAAACTGAGTGAGAAATATGATTCCTACCAAAAAAAAAAAAAAACCACAGATGCTACATTTTAGCTGAGATTCTTAATAAGCAACTTACCCATGTTAAATAGGACAGAAATTTTGAGGTACAGAAAGAAGGCAAAGCCTTCATTCAAAAAGAATCCAGCTGATAAGACAGAGTTATTGAACAAGAGCTCAGGTTTCTCCTTTTCTCTTTATTTCACATTGTCTCACCTCAACCACCCAAACCCAGAAGCTACAGCCACATATGAATGACAGAATTTCCTCATATACACAGGTAACACCTGCCAGCACAGCAGAGCTCCCTGCACCCATCCCATGGTTTCAACCCATGGCATGGCATTGTCTCTGCTTTGTGTTAGGAGCCTGAGCTCTTCTATGTGGATGGAAGTTGAAGCAGAATTCCCAAAAAATGCCTACTGGGGCTGCCAAAATGTCATTTGAAATTAGATTCATACTGCAGTTTGCAAAGACTCCCCATCTCAGTAGCCTGTCTTAAGCACTCTTCTAAATAATTGTAGATTAAACAAGGCATAAGTCAGAGCAAAGTGCCAGATGAGTTGTGACATCTATTTTTAATTAAAAAATAGCAGTAATTGAAATGTATTTAGCTCCACTGAAATATTCTGGGCTGGCAGCCTCCAGGAAACATTCAGCAGGGGCAATGAAAGAGCTCAGAGTCATTAAAACTCTTACCTCCTTCCAGGCCTGCTCCAAACCTACCCAACAAACCACATTGTTACAAACAATGAGAAGATCCATCTAATGCAGTCCTTGGACATCCCACAGAGGCCAATGGCCAGAGTGTCCATTAACAGGCAAGGACAGGAGAAATGCCCTTTTAGCCTTCTTTGTAACCTCTCTTTGTCTTGCCCCTGCTATGTTCCATTCTTCCCATCCTCTCATCCCCAGAGGCTGGAGGAGCTGACTTTTCAATTTCCAGCTCCTTCCTGAGCATATCTGCTGTTTGTCAAGCACAGGCATTAGAGTGCAGCACTCTTTTGTCTTACTCTAGTGAGCGTGTTTTGGAGGTTTTATATGAAAGGCAGGTACATGTGTGCTTAATACAGTCATTTTTCATAGCAAGAAAGACATCACAAGTGATTAACATAAATCAGATATCATTAATTATATGGACAGACTCCCCAAACTACTGCTGAAAGAAAGATGAAGAGGTAAAATAGTTATCCCTGTAACAGAAATGAGTTAATGATGTATATTTCCTTCTTGTAACATTTTTCAAATTAGAAGTTTGCACAGAATTGCTTTTGACCTGTAATTGAACCATCTTCAAATTCCCAGGGACAGAAAACTTAGTTAAATTCTCAATGCTTCTTCCCTGTATCACGAGAAAACCAAGCAGCCTTGCTCACCCCAGGAATTTACATGCTATAACACAGATACAGGGAAAAAAACTGACTTTTCCTGATGCACAGAATTTGCCATGCAAGCAAACTGGAAAAAAACAAAGCAATTGTAATCAAAATATCTTATCTGAAACAGACTGCTGAATGCAATGAGGGACATAAATTTAAGAGAATCCACTCCCATTGGTACCACTTTGGTGAACTGACTGTATTTAACTCTTGAGTTGTGCCATAAAGTATAACACACAAAGGAAAATCACTAAGCAGATAAAGGAGGGCTTACAAACAGTTCCAAATGCTATGATAAATATTTAGATTATTGACTATAGTCTCATAGCATAATAAACCCACATATTTTAGGCTAATGTAAATGCTTATCTATCTCTTCTCTACTATCTATAGGTCATTGAGCAGAAGTGCTATAGGTATTTTCATTATGAACCTATGGCAAACAGTCAACAAGAGCAGTTTTCCAAGTTTCAAAATTCCCCTAAGCTGCATTATTTCCACTTGTGATTTTAGCTCTCAGTCTCCCAGCCAGACTAAAACCAGCCAAACATTTAAATGTAAACTCCTCAAGATGCCTCATCTCTGTTATTTTCCAGTGAGGTGTGGAAATTAATAAACTCCTGTTTCTACTGGAGCCATGCAGAGAGAGCAAGCTTTCATATCCCAAGCCTCAGGCAAAGCCACCAGAGCAATCTGGAATTACTGACAAAACCCACGGGCCAGGAGACAAGGTGGGGCAAGAAGATCAGAGCCCTCAAAGCTCACTTTGGTTCACACAGTCTAAGGTCAAAATTTATTTCCCCTGCTGTGTTGGACACAAATCTCAGCAGATACTTTGGCATCACTGGCACAACAGAATTTCACTTCTCTGCAGCTGCAGGATGGATTCTTGAAATGATTTGTCTCCCAGAGCAAGTGTAATTACCTTAATAGTCTTTAATGCAAATGGGTAGTGAGGAAGGAGTTCATCACCAGCACATATGGTGTTAGGAGATTTCTGTTTAAAAGTTTCATTTAGGGGGGTAACAGGAAATGGCACACAAAAATATACATAAGTAGCACACAAAATAAAAATAGGATAAACATGGAGGATGGAGAAGCAGAAATCCCTGACATTACTGTTGTGCTTATTATTTCCCAATGGATTCATTCTGATAAATTCCTTTGCCCATGCTTCCCAAGTGTGCTTTTTGGGATGACCCCATGTTGGCCAGCCCAGGATGGGAGAGAGGTGGCCAAAATCCTGCAGCAGCAGCTGAGGCAGCATCCTTCAGCCAGGAAAAGAATGGTGTGCATTGCCCCTAGCTTTCTCACCCTTGGCTCCTGCACTCCCAGTCTACACCTCAAGCTCTCAGCGTGAACCTGGAAAATCCTGTGATGATGCCCAAAAATACTGGGGCATAATCCCTCCACCACTTCCTTCATGGGAAAAATAGATGCATATAAAGGGTCAGAGATCGCCTTATCATCTCTGATAAGGACACGAGCGGTTCAGCTGCAAGTAATGAACAAGCCAGCAATGTTAACTCCTCCTCCATTCCTCACTAATGCAGAACGTTTATCACCAAGTGTAATAATAATGAAAAATAATTAATTCCACTGACTGCAGAAATATTGGAGTAGCACAGAGGGTAAAAACATCTTCATTCCCCCCCCACCCCCAAGGTTGTTACACCTGCAAATATACAAAATTTAAAAACAATGATGGATAATATTAGGTCCCAAAAGATATTTTTCTCATTCCATTTACACAAAGAATGAAGCATTGAGCAGGAAATTCACAGTTCTCCATTTTCCAATGGCACAGGAAAAAGATTATACAGACCCAGCAGTGAAATGCTACCCAGGTCTGTCATTTGACCAGTAGGGAATTCTGATATTTACAGTGATGCCTCAGGTCTGAGCTGTCTAGCCCACTCGGATCACATTCCTCCTGGACCGTCTGCCTTGTTCCCTCCAGCTGAAAGGGCAGTTGCTGATCTATTTATGCAGGGCTGACAATGAAGGCAACCAGATCTGTTCCGAGAGAAAACAGCAAAGGGCTTTTGGACTGTGAGCCCCTGTGTGGCACGTTGGATGCTGCTGGAAGGCATCTGCAGGGCTGGCTGTGCTTGCAGAGCTGCTGAGTGGGGATGGCTGGCTGCCTCCTGAACGGGAGCCAGGCACCATCACGGGTGTCTGCTGCTAACCAGCCAGCAGAGCATCCTACTGGGATGAGCTGTGCACACAATCCATCCCTGCTGCAGCCTCCCAGGGTGGCTGCTGGGTGCTGAAAGGTCCTGCTGAGCTGAGGGTGCCCAGAGGAAGGAGGGGAGGAGAAGAGCATGAGGCTCTGCTGCCTGGCACTTCAGGTACATCTTCCTGTGCCTCCAGCTACTTGTAAAGCCAGGATGGCACCACACATTCCAGAGAGGTCCAAGGAACCCACTCCTGCCTGCAGCTGCCACGAGCTCTTTGGACACCAGGTACTGAGCAATATAGTTCACCTTCTGCATGGCCTGAAGATCCTGCACAATATTTCCTTATGCAATACATTTAATTCAGCATTTTGATGTGTCAGTCTCAAGGAATGAGGCCCCAAATAAGTCAGTAAAGAAGGGCAGGGCCAATGGGTACCTCTGGTTGTGAACAAAACCAAACTGCAGCAGGCCCCTGGGAAGGCCAGAGGTAACTTCACAGTAGAGAACATGAAATATCATTTCCACTTTAGCCAATTACCCAGTCCTACTGTTCACAGGGGCTACTGGCACAAGACTGATGTCACTGACACCCAACCAACCCAACCAAATTCCCATCCAAAGTCATTCCCAAAGAGAAATTACTGTACAGTCTGCTGCAGGGATGCAAGAAGGGAACGGCAACTCTTCAGGATATCTCAGGATGACAGAACCATTGTTAGCCAGTTGTAAGAGCACAGGACCAATTCTAAAAGGGGTTTTCCCTTCTCTTTACACTTGTGCAACTCAGCAGCTCACACAGAATTAATTGCACACTGGACATACACGTGGCAGCTGCATGAGCAGGGAGGCTGCCTGCAGCTCCACAGATTATTTCCAAACTGCACACCCACATTTGCACACATCAGGCTTTTGGCATGGGGCCTTAAGAAACTGGATTGTTAATGTCTCGAGTTCCTCTGAAGAAACTAGGAAAACAAGCAAGTTTAGAAAAATAGTGGTGAATTTTGATTGGTCTTGCAGGTGTGAAGAAAACGTAACACAGAAAAAAACACTAGAAGGTGAATAAACTCCAGGGTGATATAGAGGAAAGCAAAAGGAACTTTCTACCATGATGAAAACTTTCCTGCAGCTCCAGGAAAAGACTTTAAATCTCCTAAGAGGAAGTTCTCTCCCCAGCTTTTTCAGACTTCTCAGGTAGTTCTGTTAAATGCTGTTTTAGTACTTCCAAGTCCAGCCACAGCCAGAATTTAACAAAACTGGCAGTATTTGAGCATTAAGAAACAAAGAGAAGAAAAAAATAACCAACACACTGACTGAGGTTTTCAAAGACCTCAAGAACAAAACCAGAAGTGAGCGAAAAGCTCTAATTCCTACTTCCTGAAAGAACTACAATTAATCACTAGTAGTAAAGAATTAAACTACTCAAGACCTAGAATATTCTTTAAATGCTTATTCCAGGCAGGAATCATAATGATGTGGATATTCTGAGATTCCTGTGCTGGGAATGGGAACAGGTGAGGTCATTGACTCTAAAGCCAGCAGAAGCAGCCCATTACTGGGGAACCTGAATGTTATCAGCAGGATTTCTGCAGGAACATGTCTAAACTGCTCTCAGGAGCAGACTTTTGCTTCAGCACCTCTTCCAAACTCCCTTTGGGCTGGAGTCTTTGAGTGTTTAGCCCAATCTGTGGGAAACAACTAACCCCAGTTAGAATGGGAGCCCACTTGTTAAGAAGCCTTTTCAGCTGGGAATGAAGGATGAGTGAGACACTTGATGTCTCTATTTCAATCCCTTCGGCCATCCCAAATAACAAAGGAGGTTCAGGGAGAACAAGAAAAGAAATCAGCCTTTATGAAAGAATTTGAGTGTTTGAATTACATCTAGAGCCAGTCTCACCTCACTTCCCATAGTGCATTACTGAACCATCCCCAGCTTTATGAGGTATTGACAATCCAACTCTTCAGTATTATTTACCACTGCAAAGTCAGCAAGGGCTTTAACACCAGCTCAAACCACAGACTATAAATAAGCAACTAGCAGATCATCTTAAGGGCTGGGTGGAGTTTCCTTTCCATCCCCAGCACCTCTCTCTATCCCTGCTCCTATAGCCAGGGAAAAGAAATTCTTGGGATGCAGTGCAGACTTTGGATTTATGCAACAAGAACCCATAACAGGGAACAATCCTGCCAACTTCTCCTTACAAATCTCTTCCTTTGGCCCACTGAGCCCCTAAGAGAAGCATCAGGAGCCAAAAGCTTCTTGTTCTCAAAAATATTTTTTAAAAAAAGCTTTTTTGTTTTAAATTTAGTCGCTTTTCACTTGTCTTGCCTACTTTTTCCCCCACTGCAGCCTTTTTACAAACTTGACTTTGTTGTAACTAGAACCAATCAAGCAGTCACATTTCAGAAGTCTCTTGAAATCCACTTCCTTGGCAACCCAATAGTTCCCACTGCTGACCTTGTAGACAGAAAATTGATGTACTTGACCTTACCTGAGGAAGTGAAGAACAGGAAAGGCAATGGGTCATTTCAACCTGTCACTTCTTGGCCTGCATTTCCTTTCTGGAGTTAATTTCATATCACACAGTATCAACAGGTACTGGGAATTTCTTAATACCACTCTTCTTCACCCAAGCCAAGTGTTCTTGCAGGGAATACATATAAAAGTAGGTACACAGAAGTTTAGTATTACCAGGTCCACTATATGAGCCCATGCCTGATTTCACCACACGGCTCCAAGCTCTAGTTAAAGTGCCAGAAGATTTTAGCTGGTTGCTATCATGGCACTAAGGCAGAGCCACTTGTCTAAATACTAATTTTTTTTTTAACCTCAAAAGAGCAACTCTTGCATTTTCTCCATATTTTCCCTGAATTTTGAGCTTAATCCCTTTGATCTTCATAAAGGTCTGTGGGCCAACATCATACCTAACAAGCTGCCTGTGGAACAGCATACCAGCCCAAAAATTTGACATGAGAGAACAGGACCTAGAAAGGCAAACCACTCTTCAGTGCTCAAAACTACCTTATGTTTGCACTGTGAAAATTAAAAGAATCAAAGTGTTTGACACAAGACAAACAGCATCTATAATTCACTAGCTAGGTCAAGGACACACTTGTTAAAGAAATCATCTCAGAAAAAATGTTTCTCTCATGCCAGATCTTTTCTATAAGAAGACCAGTAGGTAATTAAGGCTCCTTTTTTCCACCAGTCAAAGGGGACATCAGATTTTTTTTCCTTTACTCCTAAAAAAATTGTGTTCTTTCACTAATGCTGGAGCTGTTTCATTTTGACACATACCACACTCAGCCAACATGTCAACAAATACAACACAGCAGCTGCTAATGTAATTTTATGTCAAGAAATCTCAGTCTGACTTTGTTTGCCCATCTGCTAAAAAAACTAACATAATTAACACCTATGACAAGAGCATCCCAAACATTGTTCAATTTCCGTGCTCCCGAAGGAAGATCTGCCTGGGATTTAAAGGACAAGCTCCATCTTTGCACTGCTGCTCCACCATTAACCCTATTCCCTTCTCTGCTTGGAACCTCCTTACATAAATGAGCAAAAAATCTACTGGACATGTCTTCCACTGTTCAAAGACCTCAGCTCCACCAAGGCTTCTCCTGCACACTTAAAACAGGGTCACAGTTTCAACCTGTGCAAGAAGCAGCTTGGTCCTGGCCCAAATTCCTCTGTGTCAGAGAAGACAGAATGATCCCAGAACAACTCTATCAGCAGGCTGCAGCTGTGAGAAGGAAGATTTCATCGTCTGAGCCCCACTAGACTTCTCCCAGCTGCACTTGTTTATTTGGGCACCAGTCAGTCAGATTGACTTCTGATAAGAAGTTTAAATCCAGAGTATTTCTATACAACCATAATGCAAAGGACCAAGATATTTCCCCATGGTCCAGGCCAGCAATCAGTTCCTAGCACATTATATTCTCATCCATAACCTCCAGATATTTTATTGGCAGGTTGGTTCCATCTTAGGAATTACAGGAAATGGAAGGGATTGAGCAATGCAATGTAAATGAAAGGCACATGGCACAGTTTCATGGAATTCATTGGAAAGACTCTAGGAATGGCCCAGGTTCTCTGAGCTTGCTTTCAATGTGGTGAAATGCTGTGTGATTCAGATTTGAAAAATGGCACCTGTGAAACACCAGGATGAAGAGACAGGGGTTACTCACTCTGCAAGACAAACAAACCATTTTATGAGCTTTTTGTTAGGGAGTGGGAATTGGAAGTGTCAATGACAAATCCTTATGGAGAGAGGCACACACTTCTCTCCAAGCAAGGAGAGCATCATCAAGGATGCACCTGGCTTCTCAAAGGGGAACAGATAATATTTTATCACTTTCTGCCTCAGCTCAGAGACTGAGTGGGTATACACACAAAAGAAGAGAATTTTTTGTTGTTGTTGATTAATGTATTCATAATATTTTAAATCCCACAGGAAAGGTGCTCCAGATTTTTGCAAAATAGTCCCAAAAAAATCCCCAACAAGAGAGAAAACAGCATCTTAACACCCACTGCTCACCATCCACTCCTAAAAAAAAATCCATCATAGGAAAAATGTGCAAAAAAGTTCTAAGGAAAGATGGATCACAAGTTCAGCTTCAGCAGAGATAAGCCTTTCTGGCCAAATTTCTCAGTTTGAACATAAGCTTTTCTTAGATTCAGTTCTCTCCCCCCACCCCAAAAAAAAAAAAAAAAGAAAAAGAGTCAATCTCAACCAGTTGCAATGATTTTTGCAAAGTTTCACAGCTTTACACATTAAGATTTAGAAAGGACCCTCAGGTTCCATTGTCCTCCATAGTTTTGATACAAACAGAGCTGTTGAGAAGCTGCTTGTCCCCCTTTGTTTCCTCCCTTTTTCTCTTTGTAGACTCAGAGAAGCATAATCCTGAATTGATAGCTTCTCCCAATGCTCAAGCCATGATTTATCAGTCCAGGAGGCTGCAGTGGAGAAGTAATTGCATTAGCACTGCCACTGATAAATAGTGCTTCCTTCAGACTTATGAGCCGCTGAGGGCTAATTACTCCTCAGATTCCAGATTCCGTTTGGCTTTAATCACAGGGTGAATCATCTCTTTCCAAACATGGCAGATATTAATGGTGGCACACTTATCCTAATTAATCTTCCATGGGGAAGGCCTTTTCTTTTAATTAAAGACATGAAAATGTGCAAAAATGACAAAAGAGCATGTGGCCAAGTAAGGACAAGAGTCAAAGCACCGCAGAGGATGGTGAGGATTGTTTTCACAAGGAGATAATGTAATGAGCCATATTCATCCCTGGCATCTGGATTTTGACCTTATTAAGCTGGCACATTGGGACAAATTCATCTTCAACACTTCAGCTGATGGAAAGTGGTGTTGATGAAGGAATGGAGAACCCATTCCAGCATCTTGGGCTCTGTGGCTCAGCCATTTATACTCAATCTCCTCAAAGGCCTACAGCTCAATAATGAAGATATGGAAAATCCAGAGAAACAGCAAGTTATAGGGCAGGCCGCAGAAAAATCTTGCTGCCGTCTCTCTAAACATAAGACAAAAAACCAAACATCAGAGCTTGAGACACAGCAGAATCAAAATTTCCATCAAATCTAAGCAAAAAGTAATGTTTTACTAAATGCTCACTAGTTCTGATGAGATATACTTTGAAATATTAAATAAGTTAATTGGATGTATTATATCAGCTCTTAAAAGTTTGCTACTGGGAACATTGCTCACAAAGACAAGTTCAGATGTCAGTCAGTCTGCCATGAGCTGGTTGCTGAGAATGAGTTTATTTCAAAGGCAAGCTTCACACAGGATTTCTTGGGCAATATCTGAAATATGTTCTGTGAAATATGTTTCTGTAAATAATTGAGGATCCTGTCTAGGTGATGATGTTTTTCAGCATCAAAAATTCCTTTGAATTAGGAGTCTAAGGGAATCTGTGTCCATGGCACAAATCCACCTTTGGGCAGACACACCTTTCCTATCCTGTATCTCAGAGACTGGCTGTGGAGAAAAAAAACAGTCAAGAATGGCAAGGATAACTCATCACTCAGCCTTATTACATTATTTGGAGTCAGTTGTCAGGTTGCTTGCCACCCTTGAATGGTCAGTTGATAAATACTCAGGCAGGGTCTGCACAGTGGGGTTACAAAGAGGCAATTATTCTCACAATGGGAAGAGATAAGAAGGTGGGATAACATTTTCTTTGAAATTTCTCAGAGCAGGTTTACTGAGGAGGCGTTTTATTCTCAGAACTTCCAGTAATTTCAAGGAGACCTTTACAAAGTGCTGTCCCTGGGGCTTTCACCTACATTTGTACCTTTTGTTTTCCTTAAGCAAAAGGCCATTTGGGCTTGTGCTGCCCTTTTAGCTGACAAACAGAAGAAAACCGTGTCCAAAGACCCTCTGAAAGGAGACCAAGGTGCAAAACAGTTCTTGCCCTGACCTGGCATATTTCAAATATCAGAGCTTTAGTCCAGCCTGAGGTTCATGGTGTTCCCAGGCACTGAGGAAATGCACCTAGTGGTACATTAAGTGAGACTGCAGTAGATACCTCTAAAGTGCCTGTTTATGCTGCAGCAGAGAGCTGATAAACAGCCTTGCTTCTGGTTTCTCTTAATTTAGAATTCATTACGTCTCTCTTTCAATGAAAGATAAACCAATAGCTGCCCTTGACAGCTGTTTTCTTTGGGGTCATTCTCTCTATCCACCCATCTACTCTTTCTTCAGGGGGTTTTGCTCACTGTAATGCTAGCTCTATCAGTTTCATTCAATTCTTCCAACACAATCTACAGGGACTGAGCAGGACAGCAAAGCCAAATGCATTTAACCATTTGGGTGCCAGGCATCAGTGTGAATTATGATAGCTAAAGGAGCTGTGGCAACAGCAAGAGCTCTATCACAATAAGGAGCATGAGTAAATAAGAAGATGATGCCAAAAGGTGAGACACTCAGCAGGATGCCAGCTGGATTGACTTGAGAGGCTTTATTTTAGCTCAGCTAGTATTGCACCTGGCTGCAAGCTCTGCCAGGGTCTCAGCTGGAAATTCAGTTGTGTTAGTGAGCCAGATATACACACAGGACACATCCAGCCTTTTTAGAGTGATGATCGCTTTCCAGAACTCCAATTTATACTCAGAAATGGAAAGCTATGACTGCTTGAAGGGCCTGAGAAGTCCCTATTAGATCAGTGGTTCATGTAGTGCAATCTCATTTCTCCAGCAGCAACAATAGAAGATGCTGTTGACAGAATATGAAGCCTGTGTGATCCCTTCCTCAGCAGATTCCTCCAACACCCACAGTCATTGCACAAGGGACCTTGAAGAGAACATCCCTGCCTACTCCTTTTAGTATCCATTCAGAGAGCAGTTACTTATGAAATTACCCTTCTCAAGCCTGCTGAGGTTATTTTAAAAGCTGCTCATGTGGGAAGCTTATGAAAGAAGGTAAAGATGAGAACAAAGAGGGCAGTGGAAGATGAGCAGCTTAAACTACACCATCCTCACTAGGAACTCAGTAGTACAGTAAAACATTTCCTGGTGCCAAAGTCTGGAAAAACAGAGTGATGTTGTACAGGGGGCTCCCAGGGGCCTGCTGAGGATTTAGTGTCTTCATTCCTATGGTGGCACCACACAGCTAAGACATTTAGATTATAAACACCTCAAAGAGGAAGCAGAGGCAGTAACTTTCATATTGGCCCCCTGTGAAAAATTCAGTGATATTCTTGGTTGAACTTTTCATGATACTGTAAGAACAGAACGTAGTGACTCCTCATTTTAGGAGCAGCCTGTACTATCCATAGGTTTCTCACCTTGGTCCTCAGCCATTTGTTCAGCATCACAAAAGATGGGATACAAAATAAATCCTCAAATTTCTTTTTTCCTGTTCACAGCCGAGTGTATTTCTGCTCATATGCTGTGGTCAGCATTTGCTCTCTGAAGCTACAAAACCTTCTATCTGCAAAACCCACAGTTAGCAAAAGGTAAACTACAATAAATTAGTGCAGAATGGCAAGAACAATATTGACAAATCTTAGATGTTCAAAGTCTCAAAATGCTGATAGCAGCAATAGAACTGAATTAGGTTTTTTAAGTAATCAGAAAGCAAAGTGAGCATCAAAAGGCTTCCAACTACACCAGGACTTAAAAGGAGAGTAAACTAGGTCTTACAATTTGTTATTCTTCAAGCTGAAGAGACTTCAATAAAACCACGATAGGCTTTTTAAGCTGTTTTGTCAGGGACATCCCAGAACTCCGTCCTGTCATTCCTGTAACAGTTTATTCAAGCATTTTTCTCTGTCTGGTTGATTTAGGCTGTCTGATACTGGCTCAGTTCCCAGACCACACGATTCAGAAGTTTACAGGGACATGGTGGACTCCAAAAAGCCATTCCATTACTTTGCACCAACAATCCCATGAAAAACCTTCAATGTCAAGGGGTAGTGACTAAAGAAAACTGGAGGAGCAACCTCTGAGCTAATTCTGGTAAAATTTCTGTGGCAGCCTTCAGCTCTGTCCCTGCTTTGGTTCTGTTCCATAAAGAGGGGCACAGGCACAACATCAGTTGTCTGACCTGGGGCCATCAGCCAGAAATTGTGGCCAGAACTCAGTGAGAAGTAGAAAACAATCCTTTCTGGCCTATCACTGTCTGTACACCAGTGGACCTACCCATGATATTAATAAACTGGAAATATTGGTTAAAAAAATATCTTTCGCCTCTCCATCCTTTCCCACAAAGTGTGAAAGAAATGCCACCAAATTTTAGAATTGGGGATGATATGTCAAATCCACCTCTGCAAAGCAAAGTCCTGCTACCAGGAAGCAACATGTGGGGAAAATTAACCACAAAATGAACCAAATCTGCCCACTCTCTCAATCAAAAGGAAGCAGCTACTGTTTCTATGGTGAGTGGGAAAGACATCTACTTCAGTATGGCACTGGAAGGAGCCCACAGTCCCTGGCAGCAAAGCCTTCCCTTCTCCTCAGCTGTAATAAAAACCACCTCTCCCTCTCTCCTTACCAACCTCTCATTAAAGGTTCAAATGATCCCCAAGCAGAGAAATGTAATTAGGATCCAGCTCCTGGGAATTGCTATCAGTTTGCTCACACTGGCTGGGAAATGGCTGAACATTTCCATCCACCTGCAAGGCCACGATAGAATTTCCAGTGGCTTTTGCCACTGTACTGCATGGTGGCTCCCAGGGCACAGGAGAAATCCTGCCTGCAAGCCCCCAGCACAGCCCAGCTCCCTCTGCTCTTCTGATAATGCAAACTGCCAGCCAGCAGCTCTAATTGGAAAAGCAGCTACAGTGAAATAAAGTCAAGATTAACCCATTAAGTCACCCTGTCCCATTTCCCTGCAGAAATAAACTTGTGTAGAACCTCCTTTTACTATCAAGTGCCAAAAAAAAAAAAAAAAACAAACCCAAACCAACAAGAACAAAAAAACAACCAACATTCCACTGTGCAAACAGCCACAATACTGCAAGGAAAACATTCCTTTTTTAAAGGCAAGTGGTGAATGGTAGCAAGGGCTCTAGGAGAATTCTTCAGCTCTCCTCAGTCATCCAGATGGAATAAGCCTGGAAAGCAGGAAGCTTTTCTTTCCTTTAAAGCCAGGCTCTGTGTGACCTCAGTCATGTCCTTTTGCCTTCTGGAGACCTTTCTCCACTCAATGATTCAGGAATGGTTGTTCAGACAAAGGTCCCAATGTGCTTTCAGAAATACCACATCAAATGCCCAGATCATTTAAAAAAAAAAAAAAGCTCCTGTGCTGTTTGTCAGAGATCTAACCAGTCCACACTGCAGTTCCCTTCTGGTCTGTTAATCTGTTTTTTCTTCCCATTAAAAAGGAAAATGCATTCACCCATGTGTCTAATGCAGCACCATTGTTGGGAACTGGGAGCCCTGATGTTCTCCAGCTGTGACATTTTGCTCTCATGGCATGGATTTCATTCTTAGTTTCGTTTATCTTTGAGTCCTTGTGTCAGCTTCATTCCTCATGTTACTCCACGAGCCTGTCCTGTTATTTATATTATCGTGTGATCAACTGCTGCTCTGTACCATGCTGATACACAAAGGTTTTTCTGTTTTGAAAGGGTGGGCTGACCTGTCCTGAAATTCACACATACAGGAATATCCAGAAATAATGATGGCCCTTGTCCTGGTTCAAAATAAAATCCTGTAAAATGCCCAATACTGGGTTTATTACACAGATCAGAACCTTGGCCTTTCCATCAAACCTTAATCTGAAGTGAGAAGTGTGCACCATTCTGCCATGGATCCACTTCCAAGATTGTAGAAAACTGATCTACAAAGGCTGCAAATCTTTACTTTAAGGATAATCTTCTTGGTTAAAAAAAGAAAAGCATAGAATGTGTCCCAGCAGTGCAGGGGGTGAAGAAATGAGACCACAAGGATGAAGTAAAGGTGGTGACATGTTAGTCTGAGGATTGGGCCAGAGGTCAGGATAGGGAGGTCTCCTTTATGGAACAGTGGAGCTCCCATTACTACAAACATTTTAAATCAAACTGCATGAGATATTAAAGCAAGCAGGATTAGAAAAACCTCAGAGGGCAGAGAACTGACCCAGTTCATGCCTTTCCTTTGAAATGTTCATAATTAGCTTTTCCCTTTGCCCTATTATCCTTCATTTTATTATTTTGAACCATCACAGCTGTATGCTTCTCACTCTTTTCTCTGAGCACAATTAAACTCTACTAAAACCTTCACTTTAACAAGAAATAAATAATCATAATTTAAAAAAAATCCACGTTATCTATGTGTGCTGCCCTCACTTGCTTTCTCTGCTTCAGCAGAAAGCCACCAAGCTCAAACTGACAGTCAAGATGTTTTCTACTTTTATGAATTACATCTTTAATTTCAGCTGTATCTGGGTTCAAAGAAAGATCAGATTCCCATCTGTATTTCATATCTCAGCTTCAAACAAGAGCTCTGGGTTAAGGTGAGTAGATCCTTGCTCTGTCTTCTTTGCAGGTATTTCTCAGGGCATCAAAGTTTCATTTGAAGAGTTACCTCGGAGTCAAGAAATATATTGCTTATGGATCTCCAGGGAAAATGACACAAGTGAAAGTTATTAAGTGCACAGCCTCAATATTTGTCCATCCCTTCCCAAAGAGACAGGAGACAAGGTTACTCACTTCCCAGGCAATAAGTGGTCAATCATTTTAAAGCCTGAGAGGGAGCAAAAGCACCAACTGTGCTCTTCCAGCAAAGCCCTGACAGCAGCACAACAGAGAGGGAATATTTACAGGCAGTACCAGCTCATGTACTGAGCAGACCTGTGCCCATCTCCACAAAGCCAGGTTCTGAGGTTTACTGCACCTTAAAAGAAGGTCAGAGCTAGACTTATAAAACCTGAGGACCTTTATCTACTCCTGGTTGTGCACAGCACTGCCACGTCCAGAGCTGCCAAGCCCAACTCCTCTGGCTGTACAAGAAATCCTGCAGTGCATAACTCCAGCCAGGCAATGGACATGGTGTTTTAGTACGATTTCTCAAGCTTTAAACACACACCCACCATCCCTCCCCACAGTCCCCCAAAATGTAAACCTGCTTGTAATTGGCTTGGGAGCAGCATGACCTTGCTCAGAAGAATTTTGCTAAGACATGGCTAGAAAAGAGGCTGTTGGCATCACCATATATCAGTGGGCCCAGGTTCAGGGGCTGCACAAGCCGGCCAAATCTGAAATTCCAGCTGATTTGGAGACACTCTTGAATGTTTTTATGTGCATGAGGCAACAGGCACATGGATGACAAACCTGACTCTAAAAGCACAGCTTAGAAAGCAGGAGGGTGGAAAGCTGGTTGGAAATTTTAGCCATTTGGGCATTTATCACACTCCTAGTTGGTAGCTGGCAGGTTGTCAGCAAAATACAGAAGCACACAGCAGATTATTTTCAACCAGCTTATTTTTGCAGTCAGGAGAGGACAAGCTTGACAATTAACAGCAATCACGTTCAGAACAGATACCAGCAAATTAACTCTATTTTTCCTCCTTGCCATGCATTGCATCCTAAGGTCTGTGAACACTTGCAGAGAATAAAGTGGATGCTGAAGGGAAAAACACAAAGTCTCATTTTCAAAGCAGTCAGGAGATCTGTAGGAAAGGGAGGATAAAATATTTCAAGCTAACTACAGCAGGGAAATGGCATGAGCCATAGCAATGCTGCTGCTAACACGGAATTTATTTTAAAATTATGAGATCTGGGAAGTCTGCTTTTTTTCCTAGGGGATTTTTGGGTTCTCAGCCTTTTATTTTATGTTTAAATTACTTTTTTTTTTTTTTTTGCTCCTTTTCGGTGTTACTTTATAGCCAGATTCTGTCAGAGTTATTCTAGCTGATTTGTAGTTAGGTGTTTAGAATTTCCTCGAAAAATCCCACATTTAATTAATGAGGTGCAGGGAGCCATTACAGGGAAAGAGGATAGAGGAGGTAGAATTTGTTCCTCACCATCAGGGCTCACAGAAGAAATCCACAAGCTTTAAAGGGAGATACAACCACAGCAAACAGACTTTGCTCCACTGAGCTCCAAGACTGATCAGCTCCTGCTTCTCAATTCAGCACAACTCTCCAGCTCTCATGGGACAGCTCTCCCTGGCCCAAATACCCCAATTCCCAACAGAGCCCCAAATATTTGAGGGCTTCAGACAGAGTGGGAGAAACAACTGCAGCACTAACAGTGCCCACTCCTGAAAGGCATAGCTGGGAGGCAAGTCTAAAAAAAAACTACAAAAATCAAAGGGATTGCAATCCAGAGAAAACTTTCAATGCAAATTATTTAAAAAAAAATTTAAAGAGGGGGGGAAAGGAAAAAAAAAGGAAGAAGAGAAAAGAAGAAGAGAAAAGAAGAGAAAAGAAGAAAAAAGAAAAAGAAGAAAAAAAAGAAAACAAAACAATTATTTTAAAAAAAATTGACTTGATTTTAAGCTGACAGGCTCCAAACTTCTGGTCATTTTCCCAGCAAGGACTTCATATCACTGCAAGTGAAATCCCTTTCCAAGTTTAGACAAACTGCTATTCCCTATTACCACCAGTGTCCGTTCCCAGCACGCAGCTCTTTTTGGTACTGTCGTTGAAGGGGAGAAAAAAAAAAAACAAAAACAAACAAAAAAAGACAAACAAAACAAAAACAAAAAAACCAAAACAAAAAAAACCAAACAAAAAATCACAAAACCAAAAAAAACCACATTATGCACGATGACTCTCCTTGTGACCTTTAGTGTAAACCTCCCCCAGCAAGAAGAACTCCCGAATTCCCTCTGCCAAGGCTCACACATGCTCGGCCGGTGCAGGATCAGGCTGGAGATGCTACCCTTTAGGCTTCCATCACTTATCAGCACAGGAGGCTGTCAGGCTTCTCCCTGCCATCCCCCGGCTCAGGAAAGGGAAGTGGTGGCAGTTTACACGAGAAAAATAATAGCATATGGCTGGGCATTTTGGCAGGAGAGGGGGGGAAATCTATCTAGACAGTAAAATTATCCTAATGAAAAATTGGAAATACTCGCTGAGCAGAGGCTCTCTGTAGCAGACCAGAGAGACCCAGATTATTCTGACCCAGGGGAAGCACACCCTTGAGAGCAGTTTGGGTGGGGGGAACTGGAAAAGCATAATGAGAGAATGTCTAAGCCTATGTTTAATGCATTAAGAGATTTCAACCCATTAACACTTCATATCCCCGTTTCACTCATGTTCTGCCTCTCCCAAAGCACCTGAATTCCACCGTGAGCTAAGGAAGAGAGGGAAGAATCCTGCCTTTCGAGGGAAAAATGTCTTTCCCTTCCTTGATCCTTTTTATATCTGTATATAAATACAAAGGCTACTTTTCATATTTGCTAAGGGAGTGAAGGCAGGAACCCTTCCCACAGCAAACAATATCACCTGGAGCACCTCACAAAAGCTGCATCAAACTGGGGAGGGATTTATGCCTTTCCTCTCTCGATTTACATTTCACAATACTTTACATCACAAACCCAGAGCTCCTTGGCATACACTTCTTACTCTAAAGGTTAAATCATTTCCTTTATGAAGATGTTTGGGGTGTGAAGAAAATAAATGGGTGCAATAAAAATAAATCATCTCTTGCTTTGCTGGTTAATGTGTGTTACCTTGCCTATTGCCTCATTCAAGCTACATCCCCACAAAAACTTTGGAGAGCAGAGAGGCAAAATCCAAATAAAAATGACAGTGGAGAGAGCGGAAGGGGAGAGGAAAGGAAGGAAAGATGAGTTTTCAGATGAGTTCTGAAAACAGATGGGGACTGACGGAGGCACAGAGATTCATTGTTCTTGCAGAAATAGCTCTGAACAGATTATTAAAAGCAGCCCATCTTTTACTGTCACACTGTCTTTCCTAGAAAATCCAGCAGCTTTCTTCCCCATTCCCAGCCCACAGCTTTCTGCAATCAGTTCCACAAGTAACCACATCCTTTCCCTTGAGATCTCTTCCCTTTTGTTCCCTTTTTCTGGCCACAGCTGGGGGGTGAACTCAACCTGTCCCATGCCCCTTTTCTGCCTGTGCAAATCCCAGGGCTTGCCCACACCAGCCCAGGACCCTGGCTGCCAATCTGACAAGCTCAGCACACAGGGAAGCTTTTCCCTGTGCTCAGATGCACTGCTGGTGTATAAGAACATGTGCAGCAACTTTTAATTCTCTGCATAATTGATCACATTAGGTTTGACTCCTAAACCATATGAACACAGCTCAGAACTGCCTGACAAAGCATGGCAGCCTCAGGCCTGATTGATGAGTTTTTCCCCAGCTGCATGAAGGTCAAGATACACATTTTGCTTGCCCATGCTGTCCATCTTTGCTAAAAGCAAATCCAGCTTCTCCTGAAATGGAAGGAGAGCTTTGATGGCTTGCAGAAAAAACACCCAAACGAGAATCAGAGCTCCTTTGTCAGGTTTGAGGGAGCTTTAGAGATGCAAAACGCTGTACACATTTCAGAGAATGATCCACCTTGCCTGGATTCATCCCTGAGGCTTTGCTCAGATTCTCAATCAGCTGCTCCACAAACCTGACTCTGCTGACTAGGACTTTGACACTCCTAAATAAATTACGGTCTAAGCAATTAATTTTTTCTTGTTATGCCTTCAAACGTCCTGAGAGGGGAACACAGGCTGTGTTTACAAGTTGCTGAACTTATGCCTCCCTGTGCCCTGTGCTGTGTTTAGCCACTGGAGCTCCTCTATAAATTACACTTAGCAGAACAAGACTAGGTGTAAGCATGACAATTTATTAATAGGGGATTTTAAAGTGACTTTCACTTGTTATATGTGTAAAGTCCAGACTTATTTCAGCTTTTCTGATGGAGGGTTATCTTCCTGGAAAGATTTAGAGCCTTTCAGATAAGATTTTCTTTTAACACAGTGGAGCAGAGCAAAGGAGACATTTCCCCCCTTTCCTCCCCAGTCACACCAATTATGATAAATGGCAGATGGTAAAAAGTCACTTGCAAGAGCATCAAGTGTGTTTTTGCTCAGGTTCTCACTTCAGAGCTGCATTGCCTGGAGTTCATTTGTCAGGTTCCACATCAAGCAGCAGATTGCCACCTTACCTGGGCATTTCACATGCCTTGCATGGTCACTTACGTCAAAAGCAAAGTCCTTTTTAAATGCTCCAGAATACATTTGAGAGGAGACTGGCAAGCCCCAACAGCTTCAGGGCATCTTTGTTTGCCACATCTAAACGTTGCCTTAGGTATTTACTTAATATCATTTCACTACTATTTCAGGAATGCTCTGTGAGTTTGAGTTTTAAAGCTCTCTGAGGAATTTTATCTTTGCAAATGGACAGCAAGTTCCACCAGAAGATCTAGGGCTCAAGCCATGAATGGTGCCCTAAAACTGCCCTGGCACACAGCTGAGTGCCACTGACTCAGAGAAACAAAGGCACAGGATATGAAAGACCAACTCTTGATATTTCTCCCTAAAATAAAGGGCTTAAATCCTGTGAATGCACTTGGGGATGCCAAGAGTGGACCATAGGATCACAAAGGAATTGCCTCAGAGGCAGAAATACCATCCATATTTCTAGTATCTGTCCAAGGCACTGACCTCTCCCATCCCTGGGCGTGTGATAGGAGGGATAAACAAGACATGTCCAGACCAACCCCTGGGACATCCAAGCCTAGGCTTGGACTCTTCCAAGAGACAACTCTGGAGATAACACATTGGAGAACAAATTTCAGCACTAGAACGTTAATTAGCTCAATTTTTCTTAGAGCTGAGTTAGCCTTGGCCAGAATCCTCCAGGGCAGCCAAGCTGTGGAGGGAGCTGAGCACCAACCATCATCCTTTGGATGAGCAGGGAAGAACAAGCTGTGATGGATGATTCCCCTGGCTGGAAAATGCAGCTTATCAGTGCTATGGGTTGTTGTCAGAGAGAAGAAAGACTCTGCAGAGGGAAGATAAGTCATTTGATATGTAAGTGGGAGGAGAGATGCCAGGGCAGCTCCTCAGGCCAGTGCCAGCTCTGAGAAGCTCGTAGCCACCTCCCTGCCCTGTGAAATCCAGGGGCTGCTCCAGCAAACCTGCACAGTGTAACAACATCTCACTATCATACAGGGAGACCCTCTGAGACTTTTCAGACCAACCTTAACTCCTAACAGGCAGAAAGAAGAATATCTCCATTCACAATTGCAAGTATTTGCCACATTTGGCTGTTGGAAGTCACCCCAGCTGTTAGATACAGGCCCAGAGGGGAAAAAAAAAGACTATTGATGAGCAGTATTAATTCTTCCACACTTGTCCAGGCAATCTCTGCTTATGTTCCCATTTTTCTGGGAAAATCATACAGAGATTTAACCAGAACAACAAAATCATTTGCTCTCTCTGGGACTATTCAGATGCCAGCTTGGTGCTCTGGAGGGGCTGAGACAGTTCACACAGCAGTGACTGATGAGAGGAAGAAGAGAAGAGGCTGAAGGGTGAATAAGACCAAGAAAGGAAGAGCTACAGGGCATCTGCAAACTTTCATTAATCATATTTGAAAGTAGCATCTCTCCCCCAAAAAAATAGAAAAAAATATGAAAATGTTGCTTTAAAATGCATCAGGTTTTGTTGCAACCCTTAAAACTTCAGCACAAATACCTAAAATAGGATTTTAGGCCTCTTGCTACAAAGACGGAAGAAGAAAAAAGATAAACTAAGACCAAATATATCAGGAAAGAGAAGATTCAGACTGAGTTTAATTGAGTGCTACTCACTTGAGAGATCCTTTCACCCAAAATCTGTTTGAACCAATATATTTTTACAACCAGTAGCTGGATACATTTACCTGGGGATTTGAAGTGTTCAGGTTAAGTGCAGTCCTTAAGAAAGAAATTTTTCTCCTGAGAAATTAGCTGCTCTGGAAATTATCTAATCTGTCACTGTTTTTCTAAAGTCATGCTGCAAATATCAGTAATGGATTAAATACCATCTTGTGAATGGTCATAAAAATAGCTGGAAAAAGCACCTTAAAATTGTGTGTCTGCCAGAAATCCTGTTATCTGCACCACTCAGCTGAGATCATCACTTGCCTCAGGAGTTACTCTGGGTTTTTACACAAAGAGTATTTTAATAAGGATACAAAGCAGTATTCTTCCTGCCTTTTTTAAAAATTATTATTGACCATGATAAACCTGGATAATACAGGTCACACATTGCTCCAGATGGTCCAAGTTACACAGAGGCCACCAAAAATCCTACCAAATTCTAGCAAGTTGCTTGGGGTGGGCTTTTTTTTGCCCTCTTACCCCTGTAAGATTGCTTTTCCCTAAGGATTCTCAATTTTCTCATCCTCACGTACCACCAGCCTCAGTCCTGGCCACTTCCACAGAGCACTGACTCTCCACTCTCAGGTACACACTTGTACTGTCTGTCAGGATTCTTCTGCCACAAGCACAAAGAATTTTCAGAAAAATTCTCCAAAACCATGGACTAACCCAGAACTAGAAATAACACTTGTAAGGAGCCTGTGGTCCAACATGGTCCTTGGCACATTTTTAGCAGAACCAGCCATGACCATTTCGTTTGCTTTCTGTGGACCCTTCATAACTCACATGTCATTGGGTGAACTCTCTGCAACTTCATTTTCATCCAAAGATTCAGATTTGTAAAATGCTTTTTTCCTCCAAAAGCCTCCATAAGGTTCTTGAAGTTCATAGACAATGGTGCAAGATAGTCACATCTCACCTATTACTGGAGAATAGCCTGTCTTCCAACAGCACAAACCACAGAAATAGTGGCCAAACAAGCAACCAGGACAAAAAAGAAATGTTCAGTGAAGAAATCTTCAGCTTGCTATGGACACCACTATTCCAGGGAGCTTATTTTATGTCACTAACCACTCCAAACAGATGCTGAGCAAAATATCCCTATGGCATCCCCTGCACCTGAATGGAGGGGGTGCCTGCTTCAAGGAGGGCAGCTGGCTGCTGGCTGGGCAGGTCCATTGCTGACCTCTCATGGTCGGAGCCAGACTTACAGGGCCAGGGACACTCCCCAGGACAGGGTGGGAGGGCCCCCACCCCCGTGCCTGTCACTCCTGCAGGTCACACTCAGGTCCTGACCTGTTTGTCTCAGCTCACCCAATCATCAGTGACAAGTTCAGGATGGAAAAACCATCCTGAGGAGTAAAACTTTGCTTTAATCCAAGTGACTTACCCGTGCAGAGACCAGTTTGAAAAAAGTCTTGGGTCAGAGTGGTAGGACAAGGTTGAAATCCAGTAGCAAGACTCTCCTTGAAAATGGAATTGAATTGACCTTTCCCTCAGGTCCCATCTGCCCACAATGAGTATGTTCACAACACACCAGTGCCCAGGTAGAGCACAGGGGGTCTTGAGTTCATCCTTCTGCCTGTGCAGCTACAAATTCAACACTGACACCACTGAAGCTACTGAAACCTCCTGTCCCAGCAACCACAGAGGGCTCGGGAGCTCCAGTTCAGACACAAACTCCACCATGACTGATAATTAGACAGTCATCATCAGTGTTCCCTCACTGCAGCAACCAGAAACCTTTAAAAAGGAAACACTTCGCAGGATATAGGTGCTGCAGAGGGGGAGAGGCATTTCAGACCCTCTACACCCTGTTCCTCCCTCCTCCCCAAAAACCATGGGAGCTAAAATAACATTTCTTTCAGCAAGTGTCAGAAGAAGGAACTTCCATGACTCATCAGCTGTTGTTTTAGCCTGCAAGGGACTATAAATTACACTAATTAGAACATGGTATTTTTCTTGCAGTTATACAAAACACTGTCTCTTCCTGCGACATCTAAGCACAGAGCCATCAAGCAGGAGCGTGTTCTGCACATGTTTTAACTGGAATCCACAACTCACTTGCATGAAAATCCTCCTAGCAGCAAATTGGGGAGAGCTGGCAGAGCGCATCAAGAAAGCTGTGCTGAATTATGAGAGGAGGGAGAGTAAATTAGCGGCCAATCAAACCTGTCCAACCAGAAAGAGTCATTCCTTACTGCCAGGGATACAGCACCAGTATCACTTTCACTCTGAGCAGAAAAAAAGGGAATTTATGTGGAATCCAGTTGCTCACACCATCAGCCCATGCAGATAATAAGTTTAGCACTTGTGACTGTGTTTTCTGGGAGCAGCTTATTTGCATTTAGCCATGTAACGCACATGCACAATCTTGGACAAGCCAAAAAGATAATCTGTCACTTCAGTTTTCAAGCCTGAATTAGTCCAGGAAAGTAAAAGGTAAGATTTATTCAGAGCCCAACATCTTAAATCTGGCAATTACAACAAGCTCCTGCAGAGCCATTGCCCTGAATCACCTTCCAGCAAGATTCATTCAAAAAGGAATTTTATGCCCTGCTCCTGGAGCATGGCAGTGCTTTATGGAGCCCTGATCTGTACATCCCCCAAGGTGGGCACAGACAGGAGCAATGCCCATGAAATAACAGCACTGATGAGCAGGAACTGCCCTAAAGCAAAGCTGCTTCTTGCAGCATCCTATTCCTCACAACAACAGAATTTGGGCTTTGGCTGATTTTGCCTCTTCAAGATGAAAGAGAATTGCCTGACCTATGAAGGCTGATGGAATTTAGCTGCACGCTGATGGTAGAGCTCAGCCCAGGGCTATGGGGAAGGCTGGAGGTGGATCTGAGGCAGACAGAGACCTCTACTCGTGACCAGCAAGTTACCAACTAGATCTAGTCACACTTAGACACAGTTCTTCCTCAGAAATCTGCTTTTCTGTCTGCAAAGACAATGATCTTCCTCAAAAGAGGACTCCCTGGTGTTTCACAGCTTTTTTTTGAGTTTATTAAGTTCAACACTAGTTATTTTATTGATTTTTCATCAAAAGCTCATGTGTCACTGTCTAAAAGCAATGTAATGTCCTCATTTCATATTGCCACCAGGCTTCTCAACAATTTGAAAAGTAATGAAAAAAATAAACCTTTTTTTTTTTTTCAAATCAAGAATACGATCTTGGTCACAAAACCGACACAACCCAGAGCCTGAGGCAGGACTGTGCCTCCCTCCTGAAACTCCAGACAAACTCTCCAGCAACATTGTCAACTTGTGTGCTTTGCAGGGAGCCGGCAGCCTGAGGGGAACAGGGAGGAGCAGAACCCTCAGATTAATGCTGTGCTAAGAAATAAAAGCCTTTGGCACTGGGAAAACCCAAAGGAGCCTTTCCCCAGCTGTCTAGAGCGGGGAGCCCTGGTTCTGCTCCCTGCACGCTGCCAGCCAAAAGCAGCTGGAGAGCAAGAGCTGGGGGCAGCTGTGACAGCAGTCCCTTCCCAGCAGGGTGGGGACAGAGATGGACCCAGCTGCTGCAGATTCCTCCCCAGGCCAGCCCCACAAGCTCTGGCTCACTGTCCCAGTGCTGGGGATGTGCGAGCTGCACCCAGGTGTGCTTCAGGATGGAGCAGCCACGGTACCTGGGGACATCTGGGCACCTGGATTTCCAGACAGAGCTGCTCACCTGGGCACAGCTCCGGGGGATGGAGCGAGGGAGGGATGGATGGATGGATGGATGGATGGATGGATGGATGGATGGATGGATGGATGGATGGACCAGCCACAGTACCTGGGGACCCCTGGGCACCTGGATTTCCAGATAGTGATTCATGCACACATCCCCGGACAGCAGAACCTGCAGCCTCCAGAAGGGGCATTAGAGAAGGGCCCACTTGCAGGGTTTAATTGGCACCTGAGCCTCACTGAGGCTGGTTTGGGCATTAGAGTAACCCCCCAAAAACAGCCCCTCCAGCAAGGCAGAACTGCACCAGCACAAGGGTCTGCAGAACATGCAGCTCTGCAGCCCAGGGCGTTACCAAGGGAGAAACACTCTGAGTTAGAAAATTAATTCCTGACACAGAATAAAGAGTCAGAAAGTTTGTTTCTGCAGTTTGCATGGACCACAGCCCAGATGTAACACAGGCAAATCCCCTGGGCAAAAGAAGTTATAGCACCCTGGGCCAGCAGGGAGCAGGTCCTTGCCCTTCACACTTCACTAACACAGCATTGCTGCCCATGAGCTACCAAAGTCTGAAGAGCCCTAACCTACACTAACACTTCTCAGCCAGAGGATTATGAAAGACAAATAGGACACTGTTAGGTGCTGGAAATATAATTCAATTCCTTAAAGTACAAAAAACGTTGCAATCCCACAGCTGGCCAAGATAGACATCATCTTTTCAAAGCATGTACAAACATAAACGGGTCCAGCATTTTCTCTCTGCGTTTTTTCAACTCTTAACGTCACAGTAAAGAGAATACGAAAAAAAAAAAAAAAAGAAAAATCTTTGGTTTCTGTTAAGGTATCATCACCTCAAAGAAACAAACACAGGTATGTGGTCAGGACAGAGCAGATGGAATCACAACCAGAAAAACCCACCACAAACCCCTGGAATAGTTGTCCTGTCCACAGACCTGCTGCTCCTCAGACTCAAAAGATTTTCAGCAATTTCTAGCAGTGCCTCTCTGTTTATCTTAAATGGTTTATCCTAAATAGGATAGAACCTATACATCCCTTGCTACCCCCCAGCCCCACTCTGTTCTGGCAAGAGAGCACAGGTCTCCTCTGTGTGTCTCCCTCAGTAAAACAGACAGCATATGGCATCCCACGATCAGCTTTATGATCTCATCTTGTCTGACTGCTATTTTTACAGCTTGTTATTAATAAGCATAAAGAAAGAATCTGAGGTGCTGTCGTGTTGGATATTCACACACTTCCAGCCCAGATGGTGCTTTATCACTATTATGGATTGCCAGGCACAGGAGCTTGCAGAGGGGAGCCATGCATGGCTGCACACGAGCTCTGCTCTCACTCCCAGCTATGAGCAGGACAGGGTGAGGCAGGACAGCAGAGCAACAGTCCTGTCTCCAGGTGAAAAAAAAAGACCTATTAGCAAAACCATGGCACAATCCTATCTTGGTGAAATGATGGAGGATGAACTACAATTTGCAGGTCCCACCAGTCAGACAAACCAACCCTCCCCAGGCAGGGTGGATATGTGAACTCTCTGAACAAGAGCAGCTCAACACTTGAGCTCTAGGACTTTATTTCCAATCACCCTTCCCAACAGATAGCAGAGAGGAGCTACCTGTGGGTAGGTTCACCTGTGACCTGCTCTCACCCTCCCCAGACCTACCCAAACCCCTTCCTGTCTTCAGATCCTCTCCCCCAGTAAACCCCAAAGCATGGCTCAGGTGACAAATAGTGCAAACTTCAGCATGAATGGAGGAGAAATCTGCTCATGGGACTCAAGAGAAGGTCTGGCCTGTCGTTCCACAGGGGTGAATAGACTCGTGCTGTAAAGGACATGAAAATGTCAGGGACCTGAAGCACTGATGCCCAGCAGTGGCTGCATCCACACCAATATCCAGGTTGCTGCCTAGAATCATGGAATCATACAAGGGTTTTGGTTGGAAGTGACTTTAAAGATCATCTCATTTCAACCCCTCTGCCATGGGCAGGGACATTGCCCACTAGAGCATCAAGGTCACTTTGTTAGGTGATCTCAAAATCCACATTTCATCCATCAGGTTCTTGGATGGACACCGAAGTCCCTGGGGGCACTGAAGCCCTGCCTAGGCTGGTTTTACTATGATCACTCTTCCTGCAGAGACCAAAGAGGGACTGCAACAAGTTCCCTTTGACCAGAGAACAAAACCAGTCCCCTTGATGACCTCCTGACCCACAGATATTTAGGAGAAAACCCTGCTCTCATCATTTTCTGGAGTGTTTTGACCTGCAGATATGAAGAACACATTCTCTTTGAAGTCAGCTCTATCCAGAGAAGAATGAAGGGGGAATAACACCCTCCAACACCTGTGAGGCAGCAGCTTCCAGGACCCTGACAGGAGTGGAGGGTGCACACAGACCACCGAGGCACCCAGATAAGCAAACCCCTCCAGTCACTCAGGCCAACCTGTGGTTGCAGAAATGCCTTCATACAACCTTGACAGAAATATGGATCTGGGAACAGCATCATGAGGGAGGCAGAACACTACTCACAGATGACAACTGGAAATAAGTGTCCTAGAGATGGGAAAGCATCCCTCTGACCTAATTGCAAAGGGATGGGGAGAGAAAAAGTGCAGAAACAGGTCAGGGAAGGCAAAGCATAAGAAAAAGGCAGCAAGAGGAAGAACAGGAAGAAGGATTTAAGGTCACACATAGAGAGGAACGAGGCTGGCTGAGAAAGGCAGTGGGAATCTGCTGTTTCAAGCAGCCCAAAAATATTGTCCAGCTGTGCACAGCCCTAGGGCCAGAGGCCAAGGCTGGGTGCCTGGCTGTGGGAGGAGGGGCAGAGAGGCTGCCAGCACCTACAAGAGCTTTACAGACCTCATAAAACAGAGCAGGCTCCAGCTGTTCCCTGCACTCAGCCTGACACACAGATGCCATGGGTTGTTCCTGCACATCCAAGTCCTGGGGAATGATGGAGATGGGTGAATCCCCTGCTCCTGGAAGGCCAACAGAGCAGTCCTTCCTTCCCCCTGCCCTGGAAGGGTGGTGAAGCTTGGAAGGACCTCCTGTCTCTAACTCTTTGCCCTTCACAAGGTGTGCTGCTGACTTATTTCACCCACCAGGAATCATGCTGTAGCAATGCCTTAAACCCCAGAAACTTTCTGCTGCATGCAAGATGCTCTGCAATGTGCCCTCATGGCTAGGCAGGTCTGAGAGGGGACCTGCAATGGTGTGATTTGGGTTCTAGTTCTAAAAAGTGGTGGTTTTTTCTAAATGTGCCCAGGATTTCCATTTTTTTGTTTGACTAATCCTCCTCAACTCCTCCTAACTTGCAGCGGAGCAGAGGGATGGGTTTTGGCTGTGGAGGACAGATGAGGGAATCAGCAGGTGTGGAGGAGACAGTGCAGAGAGGAACAGGAATTACAGAATCATTTAGGTTGGAAAAGACCTCTAAGATTGTCAGATTCAGCCACTAACCCTGCACAGCCAAGCCCACCACAAAACCATGTCCCCAAGTGCCACATCTGCGTGTCTTTTAAACCTCTGCAGGGATGGTGACTCCACTACTTCCCTGGGCATCCTGACAGCCCTCTCTGTGAATAACTTTTTCCTAATTTCCAATCTAAACCTTCCTCTGTTACCATCTGATGAAGGAAGGCTTGCAAAAAGTGGGAGCACAGTATGACCTCACTCCAGCTACCCATCCCTGAAGCATCCTCTGAGCATCCTCAGAGGTCACACAGGATTTCCATCTCCCCTCCACCTCCTCCCTGTCCATCGGGGCTGTCTCCCTGCCTGCAGCTGCTGCCTCTCCTCCTCTCTCCCAGCTGGAAATCACACTGGGGAGAGAGCTGGGGTTTGAAAACAGAAAGGAGAGTCTTAAGGTGCCATTGTTCAGTGGGTAATTGCTTCCTTTCTTTCCCTCTCTGCTGGTAAAGCCAGAGGCAATTCCTTCGAGCTGGAGGCAGCCCCCTCCAGGCTTCTGCTTAAGTCCTTAAGAGAGACTTTCCAAAGAAATAATTGCTGCCTTTCTACTTCTCAGTCTCAACAAATATCTTTCGACCTCATTTCAACACTTAGTGGGTTTTATTCAGGTGATGAAGGGATTGTCTTTCTTTATTTTAGCTCCTGCAGTCTTTTCTCTTTTATCCCTTTCTGATTCTTTTCCCTCTTTGAGTCCTTAAAAGTTTTAAGCTCAATTCAGAAATATTCTAAGGATTCAATGTTGTGCAAATTTGAAATTATTTCCAGCAGTAATGTTTAACTCTGTAAAATAAGGTGCTTTGGATCAAATTAAAGACTTAGATGTAAGAAATATTAGTTTATTCCCCAATATATTCTCAGTTAATACAGGCTAAAATTTAAATCCTTTCCCTCAAAGGACAAAATTATCCATCAGATTCTTTATTAAAGCCTATAAATATCTCAGGAAGTGAACAGGACTCATCAGCTCAACACATCTCGCAAAATGTGGGGAAACCTCCGAGAAAAATGGATTTAATAAAGCAAATATGGTTTCAGTGGATGGTCTCACTGTAGCAGCACTGACAGAGGCTTGTTTTTCATGCATGGAAGGACTGCTCCCTTGCATTCAGGGAGGATTGCAGAAGATCAAGGAATACCTTGATATTCCCCTATCTCCTCGGGAGCAGAGACAGGAGTGATGAGCTGTGGGGCAGGACTGGAGGTCATGCACCAGATGAAGCCTCCTGCACTCCCAAGAAAACCCTTGCATTAGCTCACTACATCTTTAATCTCCTGACCAAAGTATATGTTCAATGTCTGGATTTCCCCCCAGGTTTCTCCTTTAGTCCCCAGGAATTTCTTGCTGGAAACCACTGGATGATCCCATTAGGATGATCCTGTAAATTGTAATGGTTTAATAATGATAATAAATGATTCTGTAAGATGGTAATGGATGATCCCATTGGGTTCAGTATCTGCCTGCATGCTGGGCTGGGAGCCCTTGGGATGCTCTGCAGAGAAAGGAAGGCTGAGAGACAGTTCTGCCGGGTGAGAGAGATGAGGAGGGGAGATCCAGGGCGGGATAAAATCAGAGGAAAGTGCAGTGCAAAGATCCTGTGCTTTAACCTGGTACCTGAGGGCACAGCTCCTTCACCAGAGGACATGAGATGATCACAAGGATGCCTAAAAGAATGGCTGTGGTGCACTTGTGGCTGCTCTTGGGACTGTCTTGGTACATGACAAATAAGACTGGCATAGTGACACCTCACATTTCAGGGTCTGGGGAGATCCCGCAGGACATAAATGTGAGAAAATGCTCATGACACGTTTTCCATCCAGTTTAGGTAACCTAAAATCACAGATGCACTGGAGGCTGAGAGAGCCCTACTCGAGAGCTGACCCTTGACAGCCGTAGCAATCCTGCAGCCTGGCCATCTGTCCCAATTTTTTTCTCAACTCATCCTGAAGTGTTACATGCTGTCAAGTGCTGAGCAAGAGCACCTGGGGTTTAGGAGCCCTCGTGTTGCCTAAAGCCCATGTGAAAAGCAGGAAAAAACCCATGAGGATTCCCTACAGAGTTCAAGGAAACATCTGAACCCGTTCCAGCCAATACACAAGTTCAGAGCCAAGCAAATATTTCCCAACACCTCGGTCTGTCACTTTGGTTTTGCCTCCTTATCGGCTGTGGATTGGCCAAGTTACATTCCTTCTGCTCTCCAAAAGGACAGGAATAAATCACACATGAATGGTTTGAATGCCTGAGACTTAAGCTTTTGCTTAAAGTTAAGCATGTGTTTAAGTGATTTGCCGGTGAATTTAAGCTCGGGAGCATTTTGCTGAATTGAGTCTAATGGGATAGTCCTGGTGGAATAGTCAGATTTGTAAAAAAGATTTTAAAAGTTCTTAAATAAATCACAGCATTTCAGAAGTTCAAAAAGTACTAATTTTTTTATGCTTCAGGTATAGTTTTGCAGGGAGGGTGGTCTGATTTTATCAGGTGAACTCATTGTCCCTACGTTTATGGGCAATTTATACCTGTGAATTGGCCCTTTCTCTCCTCCCTCTCCAGTACACAACCTCAGATAAGCTTCTTCTGAGTGAATGTATTGGCAGAACAAAAGACTCCTTGAGAACAATACATTTAGTGTTCCAGTTTTTAAAAATAAATATTTTCTTTACAAACAAAATTTAGCCAGAGGGTTGGTGGGAGGGGATGTAAAGGGATTTGTTTTCTTGCCATCACACCTTCTCAAATGAACATTATTGCTAAACAAAGACACATCAGAAGACAGTTTTAATTAAATTGATTTATGGGAGAAGTCAATGGATTTCTGCCAGTTTACACCAGCAGAGAATTTGACCGTAGGTGATTCTGTGTGTGAGAGATATTTGTACTTCTGAGCTGGGGGGCTTCGGGGGGATATATTAATTTTAGATAGTCAATCTCTATTTGTGCTTATCAAACAGCACAACCTTGAAGTGTCTTTATGGGTTGATCACAGATTGTGCCTATTTGAGATTACTCTTTCTTTAAATAACAAGAACCTGAAAAAAAGCCAAAACTTGTGTATCTTTGGTGGATACGTGTGAGCTGTGGGGGCTGAGGGTGGGGCAGTGTACCACTAGCCTGAAAATAATTCTGATTGGGAGCGATGCTGAGGGGAGAGACCAGTCTGAAAGCTCTGCATGGGACACCCCTGCACGCCTGAAAATCAGGTTTGGAAGTTTTCCTTTGGCTGAGCATCCCTTCACATCTGGCAGCCCAGCCCTGTCCCCAGGACCCTCCTGAGATTCACAGGCTGAGGGGCAGACCAGATGTCCTCTCATCTTTATCTGTGCATCTGCAGGCTCTGAGCCTTGCCACCTCCTCTTCCCTGTGCCACTTATCTCATCCCAGGGCTGAGAGAAGTGACAGGAAAATGCAGCCTGCCACACTGACTGGACTGACTGGCTGAGTCAAGGTAGAGATCAGAGTGCTTGCAGAAGGACACACCAACTGGTGTTTTGGGGAGTGGGTATTTTCCAGCAGCTCATTTCTGGATGGTTCTCCTGTCTAGTTTCAGGAGAATATGAAACAGCTCCCACAGACGTGTATTTCAGCACAAGCAACTCTCTTCACACCCTCCTTCTCTGTAGAGATTTTATATTAATAGGAAACAGTACGGTTCAGGAAAAAAAAATACTTAAACCAACATCATCTCCCTCAGGCAGATGAAAGTGCCTTTCAGTCTGTTGGAGATCTAGATATGAATTTATGACTACAGTTACACAAAGCATTCTTCCACTAAAGGAGGTCATCCATCGTTCTAGGCACTTTTCCATCATATTTAAATTGAGAAGCCAACACCTGTAGCCTGTATAAGTGTGGGCTGCTTATATGATCATGAAGGAAAAATATGCAGGCTTTCTCCTTCCTACCAGCAGTCCCCTCTCTCCTGACATTTCTCTTCCCCCTATACCTGGGAAAAAATGTCTCTGTGCATCACAAATATTGTTCCAGCAAAACATCCAGAGGATGCCTCAGGACTCTGTTGCCTTTGCTGCAGCCAGAGTCCCATTAAAAGGTGGAAAAGAAGACTTGAAAATCTTCCTCTGTTGCCATATGTGATTTGTGTGTCACAAAGTACAGATATAATTACAGTCCTCAGGGTTGTCACAGAAGCCCAGGACATGCCCTGCATCTTCTCTTGGCAGCAGCCAAAGCAGGCATGTGCCAGCCCAGGAGGAAGGAGACGAGGCTGGACAAAATCTGTCTCTGCAAGTGAAGGTCTCTGGTGTTTCTTCACTCCCTTGTCCAGTTAACACAACTTGTCCACACAAGAAGGCAGCTTTGCTATTTTCTTGGTGTCTTTCCCAACATATTGGCTGCAATTCTCTGCTCTGTTTTTTTCCCTCATTTTTGACCAATGATGTGACCCCCTGGACTTCACCAGATATAACTTTTGCCACTCTCTCTGATGGGACTCTGAACCACAGGTCCTTTGCTCCACTGGAATTAAAAGGCCTCACAAGACCCACACAAAGGCATTTCAAGTGGCACAGCTTGGTCTGAGTCATGTATGGGGAGGAAGAAAAGGAAATGTGCCAGGAAGAAAAGAACTGTGTCCAGAACATATACATACCATATATATTATTATTTTTTATTTTATATGTTTTATTAGATGTGTTCTAGATTCTATATATCTTTTTAATATCACATTTGGAGCAGCTGAAGGACTATTGTGCCTAGGTGAAGTCCTCTGCTTGCTTATCACATACCCAGAGCCCAGCTGGTTTTGAAGATATCCATATCTCCATGTATCCTGCAGATCCTAGGATGGGGGTTTGGTAGATGCCCTTTTCTCCTGGACAAGCTTGGAGAGGTCAGGGAGGAGCAGTGGGGAGCACTTTCCCCTTGATAAATCACTGTGTGAAGCTCTGAGGAGACCCCAGTCAGTCCTACAGTCAGGGTTTCCATGGTTGTTCCTAAACCCACTGAGCATATTCTGGTACCTTACATGCCCTAAAAGCTTCAGAGAAATATGGGATTTTTGTTAATTTCCAGACCAGCAAAGCTCAGTGCTGAGCAGTGCCAGCATTGTTTGAACACTGTTCATCCTCCACCCCAGACATTACTGCATTTCCACATTTGTTCCTAAATGATTATTTAGAGGTGTTTTCACTGAAGATACTCAAAAAGAGTGAAGCACTGCTAACCAAGTCAGGTTTAAATTATGCAAAAAGAACTTATCAGGGTCATTCTTATGAGGATCACATCTCTCCTGAAAATAAGATTCAGCCTTACTCTGAGGCTTACAAATTGTTCAGTAATTTTTCTTTTTGTTTCTTTTAATTTCCCCAATAAGTAACATACTGTTTTACAACTAAATACTGTAAGTATTTAAAAAAAAAAAAGTTGTTTGTTTGGGGTTTTTTAAATTAAGCATCTGACCATGAAACCCCAAATGCACTAAAATACAGAGCTATTCAGTAATGCTGGAGCCTCTTCCCTCTGTTTCTCCTAAATAAGCTTTCAGTGAGATGGGCACAGTCCTGGAGCACACCGAGCCTGGGACAGAAATGCCCTCTCCACCCAGATCTTTGCCATGGGGTGGTGCTGCCATGGTGTTTCCATCATCTCCACTTGCCAGAAACACTGCTGTAATTATCTTTTACATTTACACACACAGGCCCTTCATCTCCCAGGACCCCAGAGTATTTTTGAGATTGGAAATGAAGAGATAAGCTCACCCTCCCCCGTGGAAGGCAGCCCTCTCTGCCCTGGGTTTCTGCAGCTCATTAAAAGCTGTCAGCACTGAGCAGCCCTCCCAGCAGGGCACCAGGGATGAAGGGACATGTGAAGCTGAGCACACAGAGAGTATTTGTGGAGGAAGGGTGCAGCACTTATTATGGAGGCTGCAGAATCTCAGAGAAAGCAGAGCCTTGAGCTGAGCAGAAAGCGCAACTGAAAATCAAGTTGCAGGTTAAAAAAGAGTTAAAGAGTATGAATTTTCATTTGGAGCAAATGTTGTTCTTGGAATATATGAAACATCTATTACCAGACATCAATTTCTACCATATGGCACATGCATTACTTCTGCTAAGCAGACTTGCAGTTGCAGGCTTGTACCTCACATCCAGCCATCATATTGTGACAGAAAAGTCCGCTTTGATGAAGTGCATCAGTCTGGGGAGCTGAAGGTGTTCACATGGTCGTGTGGAAGCTCCCTGAGACTCTCTGTTCTTGTTAAATCTGTGCCTAAGTACTACAGCATGCAGCCTGCAGTGTATCTGAGGGGAGTGAATACCTCCAGCCAAATTATCACTAGGATTAGGCAAACTAATTCAACTCAGATAAGTTCTTCAGATCTTTTCTAAAGCTCCAAGCAGGCTCTCAGTGAGGATTTACTTTGGCAGGTCTCAGTCTCTTCTATCTCATAAGCCTGTGTTGCAATGGAAAAGAAAGATTTCAAGATTCTTTTTCCTGGCAACTGAAATAGGAGGGAGGCCTCTCCTATTCCTTTGCAATTTACAGGTTGAAAACATCTGATCTGTATGATCCAGTCATTTTATATTTCTTAACCTGTAAAAGAAAATGCCTTCCAACATTTCCAGTGCAGCTAGAAGCAAAGACTGGTGGACTTTGTCTCTCAGGATACATCCAGTTTAACATCTTTGAAGGGATAAATGAAGAAAAGCAGAAGTGAAACCAAGCATGAGCCACAAAAATTCTGAAAAGTGAAATCCAGCTCTGAGCAGGTGTTTTAGCTAAGTGAAAATACCCATCCAAATGTGTCTTAGTGCCTCAGTTTGGCCCAAATACACAGAAAAGACCTTGTGCATTTTTCTCTGGATCATCACCCTAAATACACTCAGTCCTGCCCAGGATTCCGAATACTGAGAGCAGACTCACAGCCTTGATGTGACCTCCTGAGGTTTAATTTCCTTTCTCCCTGACAACAAGATCATAATTATTGAGGTTTTAGCTGACAGGCACTGACTGATTAAATCTAAAATTAATACTAATTGCAGACACATCATTAAAAAGGAGAGACAGTATCTGACTCTAGGTCAGACACAAGCAAAGATCCACTCAGAGTTAAGGACAAACCCCAACTTTGTGATGAGCTTGATGTTCTTGCTAAAAGTGCCAGTCTGTAATAATGAGAAGCCTGAAATATAGCTGAGGGCATGAGCCTAGAAGTGTTCTGTCACCAAACCTATCCACATTTACCACACAGCACAGCTGGATGAACTGCCCAAGCCCAAGGTGACATTTAACAAGTCCTCTGCTGTTCAACCCATCACCTGCCACATCCCCCATGCACTGATACAGGTCTGGAAAGACAATATTCACCCTTCAAGCTCTGCCCTGCCTCTGTGCCAGGGTGGGCACAAGCTGAAAGCTACAAGCATCACTTTGTGTCAATTTTTAGACCTGCTTCCTCACCTCAAGTCTTGCTGTATTCTGTGACATTTTCCGTGCAAATGTCAAAAGGTTCCAATAAGGAATGAAAGAAATCCCAGCACCTCTGACAGATCACATCTGGGTTTGGCTCACTTTTTTTTCTTCCTGAAGCTTTTTCTTGTCTTTCAGTATGGGGCTCAAGCCCATGTTCCCCTTTTGGGAAAACTGATCCAGCCACTTACGGGATTCTCAGTGAGATCACTCAGGAAATATTTCCAGTTGGAGGTCTTTGCTTGGGGAATCTTTTTTATTTATTTATTTTGTCCCGTGCTTGGCATCAGTTACAGGTGCTTTTCCTATTTTGGATGGAAAGGATATTAAGCAGTATTCCTAAAGGTCCTTTTGGCCTTTTTTTTTCCCCTGTAATTTGCCAAAAAAGCTTTTGATGGAACATCCTCCCCAGTCTGACAGGATTCCCTGACCTGCATAACGCTGTCCAGATTGAAGCATGAGAAACATTTTGAAAATGAACTATGCTGGAGTCTGGGAGTTATTAGCTGCCAAGAAATCCCAAAAGCTTTTAAACCTTGTTTGCAGCTGCAGAGTAGGAAACCTAGGTGCTATTCATAGAGGAATTCAACAGGAACTGTAAATTCAAGGCAACTTGCTGCTAAAATACAAAGGTAAAGAATTAAAACAGACTTAAGAAAAGAGCAACCCAAGCTATTATGATGCCAGGGTGACTGATTGAAAAGGAAGTTTGAAAAATTTCAGTATGCCTGGCTGGGATATAAAACCCAGACTGAGGTAAAACAGCACATTCTCTAAAATCATGTGTCCTTTGCAGCTGGTTGTAGACCAGGGCTGAAAGAGGAGCTTGAGGAGCTTGTTAGCACTCCAGGATGGGAGATTTTTGTTATGCAGATAAAACAGGAGAAGTGGGGGTGGTTCTGGGAAAAGACCAGACTCAATCAGCCAAAAACTGCCCAAACTTTTTCATCCCTGGAAATGTTCAAGGCCAGGTTGGATGGGGCTCTGAGCAACCTGGTCTAGTGGAAGGTGTCCCTGCCTATGACACAAGGGTTGGAACTGGGTGATATTTAAAATCTCTTCCCAACAAAACCATTCCATGATTCTATGAATAAACATCTGTATCAATGAATCAAACGCTTCTCCAGCCCTCGTCACAGCTATTTGCTGTACCATCAGAAAACTGTTCCTTCACCATTAAAAAAATAAGAAATTAGGGTGAATATTTGAGGCGGCTTCATAACTAAGGATTATAATGAGCATTGTCTGACAATCCAAAGTCACTGGAGAGTATTGGCTGTATAGGAGGTGTTCACCAGCCACTGCCTGGGTGTTTTCTCCCAGCCCAGACTGTGACAATGGGCACATCCATCACACTATGGACAAGTGATTTGCATTTCCCAAGCAGGCAGAGCAGGAGCAGGTACACAGAGAGTTACAGCTTTTCTCTTCCAACACAGCCCTGGTGAAAAACACCCTCACTGCCTGCAGAACAGACAGCAGCTCCAGCCAGCAGGGGAATAAACTGTGAACACCTTTTAGGGAATGATCTCATCCTGAACAAAAGTTAAATAAAACAACTTGATAAATCACTGTTCCCCCGTGTGCACGAGCACACAAAAAACAGAGTCCTGCGAGCTGAAGTGAGCAGCTGCTTCAGGGTTTGAGGCATTTTCAGGGGGAGAGAAAATCTATCCGATTTTCAGATAGATCCTTAAGTGCAGCCTCTAAAAAATCAGGTCCCATCAAGTTACCTTATGTTCAATCCCTTCAACAGAAGCATCCCAAATGAACTTGTCACTTGTCACCATCTTTTCCAAGGACTCCAGAAGGAGAAACAAGACTCTTAAGGCAGGAGAATAGTTTTGCACACCTGGCTTGTACTACTTTAAGGAAAATTACTCTCAAGAGCTAATTAAAATGCATTATTTCCCCCCTCTAGCTGTATAGATTAATCTATTTCATTTTCAAAATCTCATTTTTTCCCATCACTTCAAGTATTCAGGAGAGATTACATTATTACAATCACAACTTGGCCTCAGTCCCAGAACATAGAGATGTAGAGAGAAAAGGCTTTTGTTGAGGACACGCACACACACTCACACACACACTTTAGACAAAATGAAAGCACATTAATCAGCTAATAGCAAGGGGGGGAATCTAAATTCTTGTGACAGAAGCCACGAAAATGAAAGATTTCTGCTGGAATGTACAGTCAATGCAGAAGTAAAAAGACCAGGAGGGAATCTCATGGAAAACTGTGAAGCTTTTTTTTTTTTTCCACTACAGAGGAACACAGATCTTGGTCTCTCAGAAGCAACCAAATGGAAAGGACATTTTTCAAGGGCTCAGCAGTGGCACAGGACAGTTCAGAGCAATATTATGTCCAGGTGAAATCAAGATTAAGATAATATGAAGCCCAAAGAGATTAAAAAACTACTGTTACTGTGGCTAGATAAAGCAGTTTTACCGCAGTGAAAGAGCTATGAGGGAAAAGAAAAAAGAGAAAAACTACATGATATATTAAGATGCTTCATTAGACAGCAGGTACTCAAACTTTCCCTGGAAGAAACAAATCCCCCGAGGTGAAGGGACGAGATTTTTTTGTCAATTATGCCAAAAGTGCTTTCTTTAAAATTAATGTAAGCTCTGGGAAGTTCACAGAGTTAAACGAGAGCAGAAGTGCTGTCCCTGCAGGATGCCTCCCCCCAGCACTGCCTCTCTGCAGATGTTTGGGGAGGGGGAGAGGCTCAGGCTGTGGTTGCACATCTATTAATATCACATCTGCTGCACTCCGAGCTTTCGTGGCAGGACAGATTCGATCTGGATCAAGCACAAACACATTTTTGCTGAATTAGCCTGAGCACATGATATGATGTGCTCCAGCTTTGAGCTAGCTGACACACAGCTCTGGACTTGGCAGAAAGGTTCCCAGCATCAAGGTATGTCACAAAGCTGTTGAATGCATTTGATCCAGGTGGTGAATTTGTACCAAATCAGGAGTTCCCATCACAGGGATCAAGCTCCTTTGATCCACTGCTGGGCACCTTCAATCCAGGTGTGTCAGCTTGTGAAAGCAGCCTCTAAATCCTAAACCCATGTGTGAGAAATAGCCACCATTCCCCAAAACCCACTGCCCAGAAGTTAAAGAAAACAAACTGGGGCTAGATCTGAGTTTTATAAGCCTTCCTTTTTCTTGCTGCAATGGGGGCTGATTGCCTGTTGGGCCAGGTCAAGACAGGGATGCTGATGCCTTCACTGTGCCCTGACTCCCCATTTCCCCACGAGCCTCTGGCTGAAGGGCTGTCTCAGGGTAGGGGCAGCACATCAGAGCAGTGAAAAATAAATAAATATTATATTTTGTCAGAAGGATTTGGGGTTTTAAATTATATATTTAGCAAAAACACAAATAATTCATGAGTGTTTTCAAATACATGAATAATTCAAGCTGGAACTGAAATAGCTAAATCATCAGGGCCATCATTCTCACAGAGGCATCTAGGATAGGTTATTTCAAGTACATTTCACTGCAGACTGGCACGTGCACAAATTCACTAAGAAGCAGCTGCATCCGTGCCTTTCAGCTCCCACAAACCCCAGCCAGTCACAAATCCCTGACTCAGGATGCCAGCCCTAGAGCTGAGAAGCATCTGAGCTCTAATTGAGCCATGGCTTTAAGAGTAGGGACAGAACCAGTTTGAAATCCCATTTTATAGCTCCTCAAACCACATCTGAACCATGTGGTACATGTGTGGCATTTAAGAACAAATTATCTGAGCACCCTACAAATGTTCACTAATAGCTAACTCCAAGCTCTAGCAACCAGCATTCTTGCCTGCATATTTGTGGCTGACATTGTGTAGACTTTGAGGCATGTGTATTTGTTAATTTGAATTCTGTGTATTTTGTGGGCATTGAGGGTGCAATACTGAAACCATAACTTCATTGTGAAAGAGTGTGTACTTTTGTATATATATGAAAATCTGGTATGAGCTGGACAGCCAGATACCTTAGCAAGAATTCTCAGAACAAGAAAATCTCAGGTTTTAAAGTAATTTTGTGGCATTGAGGGACATGGTTTAGTGGTGGACTTGGCAGTGCTGGGTTAACAGTGGGCCTTGATGTCCCCAGAGGTCTTTTCCAACCTTAATGATTCCGTGAGTCTAAGTACCTTTTAATGACAGTTGCCTTTACCTTTATCTTGACACCAAGAGATTTAACATTTTTTTATTACTACTTCTCGTATTTTGTTTTCAAAATTAACATTTAACTTCAAATCCATTTCAATTAAAAACTGCACTTTAAATTTCACGGATCCTAGTCCATCCAACAGCATCGCTTAAGGCTTCTCCCAATTTCCTGATACAAATTGAAATCTTATGGTTGAATTATCAGGTAATCAAAGAAATGTTTAGCCTGCTAAAAGTGCAGTAGTTTATCACTAAGGTTTTATGATTAAAATACTTGCCAAAAAACAATCCCTGCTTTGACATTTCACTTATTACTCATTAATGAATAATGCCAGAAGTTTATTCCAGTGCATCCATCATCCCACCTTCAGCCTCCCTCTTGCCCTGGCCTTTACACCACATCTGATCAGCCTCCTGCCAGGGAGAAATTCAAAACTCAGGCCTAGAGAACTGGGAATTCAGCATCAGGGTAAGACTCAGTAGCTCTTGTCACCTCAAGCTCTGCAAACACTAATGCCAGAGAAAACCCCCATCCCATGGTGGGGGGGTGGAACTAGATGATCTCAAAGCTCCTTTCCAGCTGAAACCATTCTAGGAGTCCATGATTCTGTGAAAACCAGCCACATTTCACCAAGAGCTCTGTGCAGGACCAAAGTTCAGTTCACCCAAAATGCTGAGGTAGGACCTGGATGTCATCAGCCACCACAGTGCATAAACACAGTGGAGAGTCCCAGCCTGAGAAGATGGAGTGAGCATTGCTGGCTGTAAGCATTTTGACAAAGAACATTATTCTGGTTCTTGAAGTCCCAGGGCATCACCAAGATACCCGTGTGCCAATGGGGACATGGTCTCTCCGTGCTGCTGGCACAGGGTGACATCAGTGCACAGGCTGGGCAGCACCCCCAGCCATCCTGTGTGGCTACAGCCAGAGCCCTGAACAATTACCATGGAGCACAGGCAGCTTTTGGAGAGCAATAATTAAGTAAACAGCTGTCCCATATGCCCCCCCTGCATCCCACTGCAGCAGAAAGTTATCTGGGATGGGTTACACAGCTGCTCTTTGGCCAGAGACAGCACTGACAGCAAGAAAGTTTTTGGAAGGAAGCTGTAAGTCTAATATTTCATTAAGAGGAAATGAAGGAGTTACACTGTGGTATTGACTTATACAGTTATATCTGATGGCATTTCACATTCTCTGCTTGTCACCCCAGCTGTGTCTCTGCTTTGGGAAAACCTGGGGCTCAGAACCACCAACAGAAAAGTATTACATGGTAAATGCCTGACACTGAGTGGGCTGGAGGCACTTCTCTAACCCTCTGATCTTGGGACACATAACAGCCCATTCATTCTCTCTCTCTCTTTTTCAGTTTTGTAGGAATTCCCCCATTGTAACGAGCCCTTGACCTTACCCCCATTCCTTCTACTACTGCCTGACATCTTCCCATCATATGTTAACAGTGTGTGTGTGTGTGTCTTCAGTGAAAAGCAAATCATTGCTGGTGCTCTCAGGCCCCAGAGAAAAGCAACGTGGAGGAAGAAAGAAAGAGAAAGCTCAGCCTCACTGGTTGTTCCCAGAGATCTGTTGCTCCAGCAACTGGAAGTCAAACAATGATGTCAAGAAGACAGAGCCGAGCACTTAAAGTGCAGCGTCCAGTTGCCACAGCAACTCGTCTTTAAAGTAAGTGATGTAGAGAAGTTTTCTTTTCCCAGTAGTAAAAAATATGAGAGTAAATGAGTGTAAAGGATGTTTACCTGGGGCTAGGGGATGTTAATTTAGGGGGTTGGGATGCAGCACCCTGCCAAAGGGCCAGGGTAGGGAGGAGGATGCTGTTCCCTCCCAGTGGAGCGGAGCAGCTGCTTGGAAAGGAATTGCTTTGCTCTTCCTTTCACCAAAGGAAATGCCAGAGAAGCAAACTCTGCTGCCAGATGCCACATGGACACCAAATGTTCCCCACTGGCTCACAGCAGCCCAGGCTCCAAGGGGGGGGCTCCTCATCTCGCTTTCATCCCGCCTGCCCTGAGCTCCCTCAGCTGTTGCAGACCCATCTGTCCCGGGAGCCCTGGGCTGTGCTGGGCAGCTCACAGGCTGCACACAGGGAGGACAGGTGCTGGGGGGAGTGGGGGGACCCTTTGGCCACCCCTGAGCACGAGCCCTTTTCCAGCCCCCTCTCCCCTCCAGCTTTTTCCCCAGCTCCCTGCACAGCTCTTTTGTTTGGGACCATCACTTTGTGGCTTCCCAAGAGCTGAAATCTGGGGCAAAAAGGCACAGCTTTATTATTTCACTCCAAATAGAAAACTCTCCTCCAGCCCTCTGCCCCCAAAGGGCAAAGAGGGGAGATGGAGTGAGAGCTCTTGGTGTTTCTGGGGGACAGGACATGGCCAATTTTGGAGGTTACAGCCAAGGTTTTTGTTGACACAGCATTTACTCACACAGCTCCTTGCACGTGGAACATATTGCTTCCCAGAACAGCCATCCACATGGATCTGGGAGAACAGGAGACACCTTCAGCTGTGGTCCCTGCTTGGGAGACACCACAGATCTCCTGAGGAGCTGCTTTATCCCCACATGCCTGTAAGGAACAACGTGATTAACTCTTGCACTAATTCATCCTTATCCATTTATCTAATACAAACCATTCCTTACTCCATTAGGCCCTTGCTCTCACTGAGTAATCCCTGGTTGTATCATGCTTTGGAATTAGTCTGTAAGGTCCTCAGGGCAGGGATCATGCCTTGGAAGGTGCCTCACAGACTTTAGGCCATTGCTAAATTAATAAGAATGTAATAAAAGTATTAGAGCTCTACCTAGGGAGAAATTGTTATGCCCCAGAGGCAGCATATCTGGTTAACAACCCTGAAAAGAAATGCCAACAACATTAGCCTCTGCCCCTACATCCCTCCACCTAATGTAAAATTAAATAGCTACAAATTACCTATCTATTTTTCTATCTGCCTAGGCAATTAGCCCATGCTCATTACTGGACATGTGGGGATACATCCAAGCTCACCAAGATGGGAGGCACAACACAAAACAAGGCAGGAGTAGATGCTCTGAGGCTCCTGCTCCCTTGTAAAACACACCATTAAACCACAACACATTGGACCATCAGCAGAGGTCAGAAAAAACCTGCAAAATCTGGCAAGAAAACTGTCCAAAGAGCAAACTGAGAGCCAAGGGCAGCAAACAGGCTGTGAAAGTGTTCTCAAGGGTGTGGGCAGGACAGAGAGGAGCAGCCAGGGATATTTATTCATGTGGGAAAGGCAAACACCAAGCTATAAGCAAATGTGGCGTTTATTTGCAGTTAAACCCATGCATACATCTCCATGAATACGAGGTACACCCCACTGACAGGGAGTCTGCTGCCAGTGGGGCATTGTCAAGGAAAAATCCTTGGAATTGCAGAGGGGACAGCTGAGCATCAAGCCAAACAACCTGGAAGAAAATTCAGGCTGAAGTTTTTCAGTCAGCAGCACATATAGGACTCCCCTATACCTGAGCTGAATTTGGGAGCAGAGGAGCCCCCCACACCTCCCTCCATGCAGCCAAGAACCCTGCCTCAAATCCAGTGCTTTAATCCAGTTAAGTTCAAGCCCCCTGCTCTGCTTGACAGTAATGCTGTATTTTTATTCAGGGCAGGATCAGAGGTCTGATGAAACCTCATGTTGCCAACATAAAAGTGGAAGGAGCTTTAGCTAATCCCAAGGAAAATGAAGCCCACCTCTTTCACCCCACACACCCCTCCTGAAAAGAGAAAAATACAAACCCCACATTTGACTCTCTTGGAAGGGAAAATTCCCTGCTGTCCTCAGATGGTTAAAATATGCAGCTTTAGTGGGCTGCAGAAGGAATAGCAATTACATACCCTCCACCTCTTGCCAGCTTGGGCTTTTTTGTGTTTGGTTCTTTTGGTCTTTTTCTCTTATTTTG
>VXBI01000755.1:1849270-1896586 GCA_013397375.1 Toxostoma redivivum | reverse complement strand
TTTTTTTGTTTTTTTTGTTTTTTTTTTTTTTTTTTTTTTTTTTTTTTTTTTGGGGGGGGGGTTTGTTCTAAATCTTTCAACTGTTTTTGGCTTGTTTTTTTTCCCCCCTACTCCTTCTTATGGGGGAAACATTCTCATCCTTCATGAGAAACGGCAGTTTAGAGGTGGAAGAAAACAAGAGAAGGGAGTTCACAGGCTGCTTAAATGTCATTAAAAAAAAATAAAAAAATAAAATAAAAAATAAAATAAAAAATTTTAAAAGTGAGAGAAAGAGAAAGAAAGGCCAGGCCTTCAGTGGAGTTAGCCTGGCCATATTAAAGGAGCAGGTGTTATACTGAGTTAATTTATCTGGGAGGAGACCTGAGCAAATCCCAGCAGCCCTGCTGAGAAAAAAGCTTTGTATGCTGACACAAAGCCCTCCCTGCTGCAGCACTGTTCTTGCTCTCTTTCCTTCCCTCATCCCCAGCTTCTCCTAATTGCAGGGCTAATGTCCTCTGACAAGTGCCTCAGATGGTCCAACAACAGCCCTATCACCCATTCCCCATCCCTGATTATTATTATTTTCACAGCCCAAGGCCCTGCCGACCTCAGGCTGCTTCTCTTGATTATTCTCCAGCACAACCCTGTCTGCTGAGGAGCTGCAAAATATTCCCTCTGCCATGCTGAGCACCCAGTTGCTTGGCTGTTGTGACACTGCTGCAATTTCTGGCATGAGGAACAGTGCAAATGGGGTTCCAAAGATTCCTCTTTTGAGGCTGCAAGCCCAGGACCCACATCAAAGCTGGATGCTTGTCTGATGTTTGCTTGGAATGATGGTGTTGGAGGGAGGGGGCCTATCTGCCTGCCATGCCTGGAATATGTGAGTTATTGGCACAGCCCCCAGCCACACCACAAGCTGTGTGTCAATTAAAACTGGGATCTGGAGAGCAGCAAGCCCAGGCAAGCAGAAATGGGGAGCAAGTTTATTTATTAAGTGATTAAAATAGGTAGATGGCCTTCACAGGAGGTAGAGAGGAACAACCTGACAAAATCTTCTGTTGACAATGAAAAGTTCAAGTTCAACAAGCATAGTCAGCATTTCTCAAATACATGCCCAGAAGCCAGTGTTGCCCTGAGATCTCGAGCTTTTACACAAAAATCAAAAATTTCTACCAGGGCCACATCATCTGCCCTCGATGCAGAACACTTTTACAAAGCCCAAAACATAGAGAAAATATCTCCAGCAGCTCCACTGTGCTTTGAGACTTCTCTTCTACTTGGAGGACTTTCCTCTGGGAATAGAGGCAATCAGAGCAGCAGAAGGGAAACCAACACCTTCAAGAGCTGATTTTCCCACTAGCATTAGGATGTGCCACAGCTTCTCTGCTGCTTGGCACCACAGTGAAATGGATGTTCTGGGAAGAGAGAGGGAACAGACTCTTATCCCTGCTCCCAATACCTTCAGAAGATGCATGGGGTATTGCTTGAATAAGCTCATACCCACATCAGCCACACCAACTCACTCGTGGGTCAGACACAGCAGCCACCACCAGCCACAGGAGGGGACAAACAGGGTGGGAATGGGGTCCCCTGTCCATCCCCAGCTGCACACACCCCTTCATGCCACAGGGACAGGAAATTTATAACTTTGGTTGGGAGGGAGAGAAGGTGTCCATCAGGCNGATCCACAAGAGGAAACAAAGGAACACAAAGGCTTGGCCGTGGTTTGTGTTTCTAATTGCATTGCAACCACATTTTCACCTGGCACTCAGAAACAGGACAGCCTGGAGCCTCCCTCCCACTTTTTGGAACAGTGACCACAACAAACAACTGGGTATTCAATAGAAGCCAACTGCATCCAGGGTGGTGCAGCCAGATCAAGGTAAGCAAAGCTACAAGGCAGGAGACAGGAAATAAATCTGTCCTTACCTATCACTTTTCCTGACTGGAGCTTGGACTGATATGAAGCATCTCCTCCAGAGCTGCAGAATCCCAGTTTTTAACAAGAACACATCACACACACTGCTCCTGGGGACTATACAACATGATTTTTCTTGGCTGAACAGTCACCTACACTGTTGGATTTCAGATTTTTTTTTCCAAGAGTTCCATTAACAGAAAACCACCAAAACATGACAAAGTGGCAAAAGTATTTCTTCCCAGTTCTAATATTTTTCTTATAACTTGAGCCTTGAAATTATATCCCAATATCTTTAGTAGAGTTCTGGCCCAGAAAGTCTGAAGCTTAAGAGGGGAAGAACCATCTCAAGTTCAGAGTGGTAATCCTGCATCCTGTATATACTTCTATTGTTTTTTGCTATGATGAGAAAATATAAAATATTCCCTAGAAACCAAAAGCATTAACTTGCCTCATGCACACCATCAATTAGACGTTGAACAGTAAGATGTTTGGCTTCCAAATGGGTGTTCCTAGAATTCCAGTTTTCATCCTTGTCCTGGTTTTAAACCACAACAAGCTTGTAAGCCTGAAGACCCAAAACCTTCCAAAATCTTAACCCACCCATGTTGTCCTAATTCCTCCTATTCCTCCAGCCTTTGTTTATCCGTGGGCAAAATGGTTTTTCTTTGCATTGAGCTACTCCTTAAATCCTACAGAAACATGCAGCAAGAGGGGTGATGTGAGTTTGATAGAAACCACCCATATAAATGAAACTGCAATTTTTACGATAAATCAGCAGATGGGCAAGCACGCAGAAACTGTATCTGCCATAATGATTTATTTAAAATAAACAAATCCAGCTGTGGTAAAATAACGAGTTCTCTGCAAATGCACACACAAATTCTGGCTATTTCATTATGAACATATTAAATCTAGTCCCTCAACTCCAGCTCTTGATGATAATTAAATACACATAGATATAATGCAGTGGATTTGCTCCTGGTAATTTGCATAGCAGAAAATAATTACCCTGGCAATTAGATACAGTGCAATGTGCTGCTCCTTTATGTGCATCACAAATTTCTTCTGATGTTTTGGCATCACCCTTCAAGAAATTAGGCCCCTCTTCCTATTAATAGCATGCTACAGTGGGTTCATGGTGGCTTTGCCTCGTGTTTGGAATAACTTTTGTCCTTGTTGCTAGGGGTTGGTGCTGCAAACCTCTTGCTGCCTTTAAATAGCCAGCTCCTTTGCTGGCAGTGGTGTTTTCCATTTGTTAGCTATTATATTGGTTATTTGTCCAATTGTGCTGCTCTTGTCCAGTCATCAACCACACAGTGCCAGGGCATCCTTCAGTTCAAGGGAAATAATCAGTTCGTTCCCCTCCTGTCCAGGCTATTTGTCCTGTCATACACAGGGATGATGCATCTCTGACCTAGGAGAAAAGGTGCAGACTTGAATCTGTTTAGGTGGGACTCCTCAGCCCAGGCTAAGCTTTAAAGTCCCCAGGTTGGAGAAAAGTAGTCCCCAGCCATCAGCAGGAGCAAAAGGGAAGGATTAGGTAGAAAAGGAGCATCAGGGAAAACAAAGCCACAGAAGAGATTTGCAGGTTTGAGTTGTGTACGGTCAGAAAGCCCAGCCTTTTCTTCTCTAAAGGCATTTCCCTTTGAACATTGGTCATAAAAGCCTGTGAGAAAGGCTTCTCTCCCTCTTGAGGCTGCTGCCTGAGCTACAGCTGGCCCTGCCAGAAGCCTTCCCTGCATTTCAACCCTGAGCCTGTGCTGAAAGGGAGGGGATGCCTCAGGCTACTTCCAGCACCTGCAGATCTCCAGAGGGTATCACAGCTTCATTGTTTAAAGATGGGAGGCGTATACGATAAATTTTGATTAATCAAGTCAATAATTTTGTTAAATATTTGAGAACTCATTTGCTTCCAGTGCACATCTAATAATAAAGGGAGAACAGGGAAACATCAAAGGCAAAACAGACAACAAGAAATGTGTGTGAGAGGTGAGACCATCACCATGGGGAGCTTCTCTCCTCACCCAGACAGCTCCTGGTTCTGCTTCCTTATGACCTCAGAGCATTTTTCACTGGTGCTGCCAACCACTCTTACCCTGCCGCCCTGTGCTGCCCCAGCTTCTCTCAGCTCCTGCCCAAAGCCATTTTCCTCTCCCCTGAGCAATGCCCCTCCCTTTCTGTTGTCCTTCACACTTTGATTTTAAGTGAGGTTTAGTCTACTTGCACAAACTGCTGAGAGAAAAGATGGCCCAGAAATGAGTGTGACAGCCTGGGCAGGGGAGAGCCACTTTCAATTTTCTCTGCTACTGATTTCTCACCCAACCCTGGGCATCCTATTTCACTCCTCTTCCTGTCTACCACTGCTTTCTTCAAAGTACTGCTCAGAGATATCTATTAAATGTTCCAAACACTCTGAACTTGATGTTAGCCACCAGCCACTTCAAAAAATCCTGTCAGTTTTGGCTGGATGTTTATCCTTAGGTGAAACTGCAATTCTGCCATCACCCACAGCCAGACTCTGTTCTTGAGCAGATTTGGGCAGGTTTCACCCTCCCTTCTGAAGGGTCATGGCCAATTCTGCAGTCTGACCCAGCTCCCAGGGCACACACTGTGAGATGAACATGCAGAGGTGCTTGCAGTTCTCCCACAAGGAGCCCCAAACCCACCTGGAGGCAGAGCTGGAAGGGTGGGATAAGGCCACCCAGCACTTCCCAGCACTGAGACCCACAAGCTGCTGCTGGGGTGTGAAAAGGAAGAGGAAAAATGCAACAAAAGATGAGAATAAAGACTTCCATTCCAAAGCACAATTAGGAAGAATTCACCCCTTTTTCTCAGGGTTAGGCTTTTTATCTTTTTCTCTCTTTGGCCTGGCTCACAGCTGCCTGCAGCTCCCCTTCCTGGTTGCCTAGCAGGACTAGCATTCATGGCAAGCTGAGGTATACCATGGATGCTCCCTGGAAGCAGGCTGCTATTTCCTACCCAGATGTCTTTTATTTCAGTCAGTGTCATTGCTTGAAGAGCAACAATAGCACTTTATTTCTGTGGCTCTCATCTTCAGATAGTCTAGTGACAACCTTGCTTTACCTTCAGCTCTGTTCTACCCTCCATGAATAGCTCATACAAAATAATTCAAAACAAATCAAGAAGGCTAAACCTGTAAATCCTCCCATTCTGCAGGGCCAAAGGGTTATTTTACAAAGCACAAGCACTCAGGCTACACAGTTCTGCTGAAGTGCTCTGTAGCAGTCAAGAACAGCTGAAGCAATTATCAATGCCTCATCTCCTCCAAAAGCCACAAACTCCAGGGAAGGAATCAATAGGAAAACTTTACAATACAGAGCCCTTAACTCAAGACACGTTTTAGGGATAAAGCCCTTAAAAGGCAGGGGATAAGATGCTAGACTAGGACTTAGGAAAAGACTGAACTCCATCCTTGAATATCTGGCCATGCCATGAATTTGTGGGCTCCCTCGTGTAAAATGTAAGATACTGATATTTGTTTCCTTAATCAAATAATTTGGAGTCCACTGGCAGAACAGGCTGCATAAGAACTAAACCTCTGAGCTATTTATACCTTCCTATTATTTAACAGAATAGCTTTAACACTGAGATGTGCCAGAGCAGACAGAGGGATCAAAGCTTCTGCAAACTTCTAACCACAGGCATTGCATTTGCAGGATATCTGACAGGAGATGATCCATCTCCTCCTGATTAGTTTTTGAATGAGATTTGTGACATGTCCACTTGTCCAGGCAGGAGAACCCATTTGCTGATTCTTACACTCCCATGTCTCCAAAAACTGCACTTTTTACAAACTAGAAAGGGGAAATTGATCTCCTACACCTGCTGGCTACATGATGGATGGAGAGGCAGTTCAACCTCTCACAATGAATTCTCATTAACAGAATTGGAGTGCAGGTTTCCAAAATACTGCCTGAAAGGTAAAGCCTACCCAAAGCTTTCAAATTTAGAAATTTCACCTTTGCAAGCCTGTATTTCACCTGAGATGTTCATGATTTGTCTGTGCCTTTCATCATCATACAAGCACCTAACACCTTTGCCACATAAAGCACTAACAGGATGTAGAGAAATATTGTGATTATAAAACTGATTTACTGTTTACTCTCTCAGGGCCTAGTTGTTACTTCCACTGAATTCAATGGGAGTTCTGCCATCAACTTCAATAGGGTGGAGCAGAGCCAGGGACTTTTGTCTGTTAATTCCTTGTGGATCATTTACAGCTTTCCAAGCACCACTGCAAAAATAAACTTCAGATTTTTAAAAAACCACACACACACACAACAAAAAACCAACTGGAGTTAAAATGCATACAAAGACCCAAAGAGAACCACTGGCATAACATCCCTACAGTATTTCAGAAGAACTCATTATTTACCCATTAAATCAGCAAACGACAGCTCCATTTCTCAGGATCAGCAGCGTGTGCGTTTCTCACGCCGGCAATCGAATTATTCACAAGCCATGTACATAATTTGCTCTTAAACATAAATAAAGTTTTGAGATATAATGAGTTGGGCTCAGAGCACAGAGACATGGCCAAAAGTGAGCTGGATAAGTGACAGTGCTCTGGAGGTGCCAAGCAAAGACATCCATGGAGGGAATATCTCTTCTGGGTACCTTTCTAGTGTGGTTCAATGGACCAACTCTAAGATGCCCAAGGTCCTGGTAAGGGAGAGAGAGCAGGCTAGAGAAAACAACCAGACACATTAACCAGATAAACAGGGAACAAAAAAAAAGGAGAAAAGGTGAAAACTCACACACTCCCTATTTCTTCCATCTTTAAAGGTGCCTCTCCAATCTTAAGCAGCACAGTGACAAAACTCAACATTAAGATTGAATTTGTGCATTTTTGCACACCATTGTCATGTTTTCAGACAGAGCTCATCTGAAACTAAATATTTGCCCTGCAGAAGCATGGGAAATGTCACTCTTTTCCAGATTTCCATCAAAGAGTCAAAAACTGAAGCCCTGGACTAAAATGGGGCAATGCTCCTGGATGAACCTCCACCATCTTTCTGAACTAATTCTCATGTCAACTCCTTGGGAAAAGTAGGACTAAGACAAAGGGGAGCTGAAAGCCTGGGGCTTGAATGGAAACTATAAAAGGAACAAAAGTAGCAGCAACAAAACTCCAAGGACTCCTTTGGCACCCAAGGAGGAAGCTTAAAATACAGCCAGCATCTCTCAGCCTTTTTTCCCTATCTTCGTCTGAAAAAAAAAAGAGAAGAGACAGCCCTTCAAAACAATCTCTTTCTGTGTAAGCTGTTGCCAGAGTCTGAGAGAATAAGCCAGGGTTTCTGTGCCAGCCCATTCACATGGCCAGGTGAAAAGAAACTCATTCCTTTACAGCCTGTGCTGCCCCACACAACATCTGCTGAGAAAGTGGGATGGGAAACACCAAAAAGGGGAGAAGAGAACAGCCGAGGCCGTCAGGTTAGAAGGGCAGCCTGTTCCCACCAGGGAGTCCCTCTTTCACTCGCAGACAACTGCTGCATTTGACATTTCAATGGGAACTGAGGCAGAGCAGGAGGGAGGGCCATGGAGGAGGGGGCAGCACATAAAGGGACCCGAGTGAGAAAGGCAAGCAGACAAAAATTCTGCATTTCTTTCATTTCTGCTTTCAGGGTATTTTTTCTCCCCATAAAATGACAGTCAGGAAAGAGTTTCTTTTAAAATCACACAGATAGGCAAGAGAGGGTTGGTCCTGCTAAAAACTTCTTCAAGATGAATCAATTTTATGGGGCTTACAGACCAAAATTTTTTTTTTTTTCCGGGCATCCCTTTTTTTGTTTGTGTTTTCAATGAGAAGGAAAACGGATTTACATAAAATAAACAAAAAAAGAATGAATAGCAGCAAACCCTGCCATGGGCACCAACAGTGGATGCTTTTAGAAGAGTTACATGAATATTGTTTCAGTGTTCAGCATTGTCTGAGGGTTCAACACAGACACATTCATCCTGGGAAGCAATTCTGGGGTCCTGATCACTCCATACAAACCCCTCAATGAAAGCTGCATGCTCTTTTAAATCTGCTTTATAGAAACTTTCATCCAAACACATCAGAGTAATTTTGTAAAGGCTTCAAAGCAGCCCTGTGCCATGAAAGGGTATTATCTCCATTTTACAGAACAGGAAACTGAGGCCCAGAGGGAATCACGCAGGCAGCATCCAGAAATGAATCACTGGCAAAGCCTGGAATAAAACTGGTTCCCTGGAGCACCACGCTCATCTGCAGTGAATGCAGAAATGGCTTAGGCTAAGTAAGAGTCTCTCTGCTGGGTTTTATGTCAAGCCCAAATATGCAAATCAAAAATAATACTAACAAGGCTCAAAAACCATAATAGTGCTTTCATATCTACAACTAGTGGATGTGCATTCACAGAGAACACCAGACCATGTGCTGGGAAGCATGGAGGAACTGTTCAGGATTTGGAGAGAGGATACATGAGTGACAGAGGAGATGACAGAAGAGATGACAGAAGAGAGCCCAGGAACTTCTTTGAGGGGAAAGTCAGGAAGGTCAGAGCTACCCTCAGGACAGTGAGGTGAAAGTGGGGTTCTGCTTCCACAAATCAAAAGCGGAAATTAGATATTACATCCATAGTTCATAGATCACAGAAAATGGTTTGGGTTGGGAGAGACCTTAAAGAGCATCTTTTTCCAACCTCTCTGCCATGAGCAGGGGCACTTTCTACTAGACCAGGTTGCTCCAAGCCTCATCCAACCTGGTTGCTTTTCTCAGTAAGAAGGAATGCCCAGGAATTCCACTTATGGTCAGTGAGGGAGGCAAAAAATCCACAGAGTTTGCAGGATTAACACCACGCTCAACACTCAGCACATGCTGTGCAGCAGCCAGGGGTGTGTGTTATTTGCTTGGGAGGAGGGTCACATGCAGCAGAGGATCTCCAAAAAGCCACAAAGCCCTCAGTGTCAGGGCTATAACTCAGAAGTGAGGATTAAGAGGTTAAAATGCTTTGTGTTCAGCTGGAATCAGTCTAGAGAGAGTTCAGCATCACTTACCCTTTTGTGTGTCAAAAATAGCCAATCTTTGATCCTTCTTGACTGCTGTGACTCAATATTACTTCCTTTCTGTCTCTGCTCCCCTCTACACACACACACACACCAGTGGGTTCTTGTTAAAGGGCCAGTTTGCACTGGGACAGATTTAGGGGTGATGAAATAAAGCCATAGGTGTTTCTCAGTCACCCTGGCCAGTATGGGATGTGTGATATCACAGTGAGCAAGGGCAACCTGGGCCTCTACCCATGGCTCTCCAGGCTTTCCAACCTCTGCAGTGACCATTTCCACTTTCATCCATCACAAACATCTCAAAATCCATAAGGTCCATCAGAAGGCATGGAGAGAACCTGACAAGTTATTTTGGAGTGGTTTGAGGGTTTTGTTTCAAGGCAGAAGACTCCCTGCAAACACCTCTGAACTGCCTCTATTTTCCATCTGCAAAACAGAAAAAAAATAATTCCCACAGAAGCTGCCCACGTTGAAACCCTGTGGGGAAGCCAAAGCTGCAAAGTACCAGTAAGAGGTTAAATCTCTCCCTGGTACCTCACAACCAGCTGTCAGGGAGAAGTCAGCAGGAGATAGGAAAAAATGAAAGTCCTTCTCTAACTATAAATAGTGTTGCCCATATTATTATTGCAGTTATAAAGCAAGTTAGGAAAGTTCCTATATCACAGTATATCCCCTCCCCATCCTTCAATCCCCAGGAGCAGTAAATAATTGAGTGACAACAGAGCAGAGACCAGCAGAGCCACCAAGGGTCTCTCAGGTGATGAGGACAAGTCCAGAGGACAAATCCATCCAGCTCTTACCATGTGGGGCTGGAGTCACTTCTGTGTGCCCAGCACTGAGAGGTTTCACTGTTCTGGCTGCCACGTTCTGTAACACATACTCAGACACCAGATATCCACGGGGTAACGCTGAGTAATGTGCTGGCTGCTATCTGCCTCGCTGAAAGGGTGATAAGAGTCAGCCAAAGATAGTCCTGCTTCCCAAATTAGATAGCTAAATGATCAGGCCCTTAGAAAAATAACACCACAAGCCCTTCCCCACCATTACCTTTCTACTCACAGAAAAGTACTGAGCATTGCTAAGGCAATGTTAACTGCAGCCTCAGCCCTCAGTCTTTAAAAAGTCATGACTCAGACAAGATCATGAAATTGGTTTAGATTTAATGTGACTTTTTCCATTAAAAAGCTCATTTGAATGAGCTTTGGGTTTTCTCCTCGCTGCTGGACTAGAAATGGGTTTTCAAACTGAAAACGTGATCAAGAGACAAGTTGCTCTTTCTGCAGCTGTTGGACTTCAGAGAAATATTTCCATTTGCAGGAAAGGTACAACTTATTCCCAGCCAAGAGATGTGGCGACAAAGTGTCTCTGTCAAAAGCATTCCTCAGGCTAAGTGAGGCGTCTTCTCTGCCCTCAGCTCAAGCCAAGTTTTTAAGCCCTACTTCATATATATTCTCCCCAAAATAACTGCCTCAGAGTCACAGAAGTGTGTTAGCTCAAAGCACTGCTTGGTGATAAATTTGCTTTGCTGCAGCTGATCCATGAATTCACACCAGCAGCTTGTGGGTCCCTTCCAGCTCAGGATATTCTGTGAACTGGTTTTGTCCAATAATTCCTGGCAGAGGCAGGGCAGGTGCCCATGAGGGGAAGCAGTGACACCTGTACCCATCACTGCTGGTTGATTCAGGGCACCAGAACCAAGTTCCTGAGATGTTTGGCCACTAATTTGAAATTCCTTCCAGTGCCTGCAGCAGGGGTTTGTCCTAGAAACAATCAGGGAGGGACCTCAGATGGTTCAGGCTTGTTTGAAATCTTGTTTATGTCCAAGGTCTTGTCCCCTCTGCCCTCTTCCACAGCAAGGAACACAGACATCCCCCAAGGAAGCACTGAAATAGGGTGAAAGATTTGTCTGGGGAGGGAAAAAAAAAAAAAAAAAAGAAAATATCACCCCCACACATCCAAATGGAAAATCATTAAGAATTTGACAATAAAAGAACACTGGATTTGGAGTTCTGGTGACACTCATCAGCTTTATCTGCCTTAGGTATAAAATACTGTAGACCCACCACTCCAGAAAGCAATGAGATGAAAGATCTGGGGTTCATCACTCAGTGAAGACCACGTTGATCACAAATCTGAGATCAAACTTGAGCCAAACCTTCCTGTGAGCACAGGAACATGCAGGCACTGCACCACTGCTGGTACCAGCAAGCTCCTGGAGCATGGACATTTTTGTACAGCTCTTAACATCAGCTTAGCACTGTTCAATTTTCCATCCCAAAAGGAAAGCTCTGGTTTGCCAGGTTAATTCTGGGCAGTGCTGCACCATTGGGAGGACTGTGAGCTCCAGCCGCTGAATTTGGAGCCTTCTCTACCTATGGCTCCTTAGTCACACCCTGAGAAATCAAGAAGGGGGGAAAAAAATCAGGGAAAAAAATTCAAATAAAAATGTAAAGTCACCTGTAAAATGTACATGGGTACCTTGCCTGTTTGCTGCTACAGTTAGCAATATTTTCAACTGAATTTAAAGCAGATGAAAGCCCTGAAGGGTAAAGCCTGCTAACTTTGCCTCCCACCTACCCACCAGCTCCAGAAATAAATCTTGTGGGTTTGGAAACAGTTCTTTCCCCACCTCTAACCACAGGCTTGTCAGATCCCACCAAGCTCTCTATTTCATTAATTTCTGGATCTTTCACACACACACACACACAAACACTCACAGAGCTGCCCACTTCCAAACCTGACAGGCAAAATTATTCCCTGCTTCTCCAAGCCCTCCTAATTGCCTCCCTTGGGTTCTTGTGGAGTGCAGACGTCACTGGCTAAATATTGAGTTCATGCAGTGTCACCGTGTCGCCTTTGGTTGGAGCAATCTCTGTCCCACAGCTCAGCTCCACATCTCTCATTCCACTGCCAGGACCCACGAGCAGCCTGCAAATCTCCAGCCCAACTTTAAATCATTATGCCAATTGCCCTCAGCCATCTAAAGATAGTTTTCTCAAGGAACCATTTGAAAGTGGATGGTGATGTTTTTTTTAATTATATTTTTTCTAGAGCACTTTTTTTTTTCTAAAAGCACTTTTTTAGACGTGCTTTCTCTTCACAACTTTCCCAGAAATTATTGGTAATTCAATTAATTTAATATCATTAAAACAGAAACATGATATAAGGCTTATTAAAAGCTTTACAATATTTGCCATCTTAAATCTTCACTGCCGGAGGCTTGTGATCCCCCCACAGTTTCTGCATTTCTTTTCATTTTACTTTTTGGAACAAAAGTGAATTTCATGGTGGATTTTCAAAAGTGAATTTACCCTTCACAGAAGCGTTGTTTTCACAAGCTGCTGTTGTTTATGCCTCGTGAAATCCAAATGAAGATCCGTGCCACCTGCAAGGAACAGCAATGATTTTAATAGGGTTGTAGGAACTGTCAAGAGGTAAACAAGCAACAAAAATAATTAGGATCAGCAGTTCCTTTTTTCAAAATGGGACCTGCAACACTTGCTCCTGAGCTCAGGATACAAACCAGCTCTCCCCAAAGACCTTTTGAACCTCATCCCCAGAAGTGATGGGATCTTAAAAACTGAAGAATCACCAGAGAGACTGAAGAAGCTGCATAAGAACTGCTCTTAACCAGAGAAAATGGAAAAAATAAATAAATCTGACTTCTGCTGGCTGTGTGTAACTCAGAAAACAGCAGTAACAAATTAAGATTTATTTTGTTAATGTACAGAAAATGTCTTTAGCCTGATATTTTGCAGCAGAGTGAATTAACAAACAGAATTAATTGACTAATTAATAACAAAATAAGCCATCTTCAAATTGCTTGGATTAATGATAGCAGTGAGCAGCAATTGTATTTGTTTTCCTATTTTAAAGGTGCAGATAATAAAAACAAAGTATGCAAACCCAAGTGCTTAAACCTGGGCTCCTGAGGATATATTTGGGCATCCAAAGTCCTTATTCTAATTTTCAAAATGTTCTTAACAGCTCAGCAGCTTGAAAACCAGACCATACTGTTCGTAGCCAACCAGGAATTTTTGAAGTTCATGATTTAAAATGACATGACAAAAACCACTGAAAATGAACAGCTAAAATATCAAAGCACCCACTGACTTCCCAACTGATTTCTTTCAACAGTTGAATCTGTTGGTTGCAGATTGAACAGGGAGTCAAGAAATCCCATTTCTATTTCCAGCTCCATCAGTAATGATGTTTGGGAGTGTTTCTTCTAGGAAAGATCATCTTCCAATCCTTCCATACTGGATATCAATTTGTCAGTGTTGGTTTATGGCAGTGAAGCCTTTGCATTAACAATCATGGAATCATTTAGGCTGGAAAAGACTTCTAGGATCATCAAGTCCAACCATTAGCCCAGCACTGCCCTGTTCACCACCCACCCACATTCCCAAACACCACATCCACATGGTTTTTGCACACTTCCAGGGATGGTGATTCCCCCACTTCACCATAAGGTAAAGGCAGAACCAACCCCCTGTAGCTCAGAGAATGGACTGGGTGTAGGGAAAGCAATTTTCCAGCACCCATCACCCCAGAGCTTGGCCCTAGGGGACTTTTACAGCCCACCTGTGCTCCTGCTGCCACAGACCAGACTGCAGCATCCTCTTCAGCCTCTAAACCAGCACCTTGGTGACTGCAACAGACCATTTAGGATACAAGCAAGTCTAATAAGACCAGCTGCTACTGCTATGAATTTATATTCATCCTTTGCATAAAGTGCTCAACCCTTATCCAAGAATATGGAAGCACTTTTGCTCCCCCAGACAAATACCTAAAGCTAGTCAAAGGTGCAGGAATGCATACATTTATCCCAGATGTGGGCTGTATCTGCAGATTAAACACCATTTGTTCTGGGTCTGACAGAAAAGTGAGCTGGAGAAAAATGTGTCAAAGACAAGGAAAAAACCCAAACCAGTCAGGCAGTGGCTAGTAACTAAAAGCTGATTCCCACCACAGGTGTCTTATTTCCCCTCAGGGCCACCTCTTGCCGTTTGTGTCCCCCTCTCCCCAGATGCTACAACTCCAGAGGCAGCAGGATGGGGTAATGCACACACTGGAGCAAGCCATGCTCCCCTTCCTTTCCCCCTCCTCCTGCTAGCGAGGCAGACCAGCCACAAAACCACTTTTCTCCACCACACCTTACTTCTTTCCCAGCTGTATAATGGTGCTTAGAACACCCCACAAGATGCTTTTCACTGGGCAATGATGGACACACGCAGGACACCGCAATTAGCAGCTGATAATGAATGAAGGAGAAAAAGGGGAGGCAGAAAAGAGGATTTTCAGCCTCAGGTGTTCAGGCACTTCAGAGTAGAAAAACTCATCCTTGTCCTATGTTTCTGAAAGGTTGGAGAAGGTACAATTTGTACAGACACAAAGGGAGGCACAGCTGGATCCAACATGTCTGTACTCATCCCTTTCTTGTAAGCACCAGGGGAGCAGAAACCTTTCTGCGAGCTGGTCCCCACCCCCCAGCACAGGTTTGATCCTTCCATTCTTGCTGCAGTCACACCTTGGCCACCCTATTATGGGATGCCCAGCCCCAGCAAACTGGGATAAGCTGCTGACATACCTCCACAAAGGCTGTGGAGCATTCCTTCCCTTTTCTAAAGGGAGAGACACAGCCATGCACTGATTTGGAAAAGCAGAGGCACCCAAAAAAACCATCTAACTGCTTTTGGTTACTAATGTGGAAACAGGAGCCTGGCCAGTTCTTACAAAATACACTTTTGACACTGATCTCCCAAACAGGAACAGACTTGTTCTGGCTGTCTGTACGTGTACACACACCCACACGCACAGATGTGAGAGGAGAGCTCAGCTGCTCTGGGCTGCAGCCACCAGCACTCACCCAGCCTCCATCCCCATCACCACCACTGCAGCTGGCAGTGATCCCACCCCGGATAATTCCCGGGAGACCAAACTGCTGGTCCTGCAACCATCCTGGGTCAGGATCTGTCCCCATGGCTCACAGAGGCTGGGAGGACCTGGAAAAATGGGGAGGAAGGGATGAGATCTACATCCATCAAGCAAGGCAGCTCAATGAATTGCCCTTTTCGAGAGCTGTGAGTGCTCCAAGTGCAAATCTTTCAGAGTTTGTGACAATAATCCCCCCCATCCCTTCCTATTAATAAAATATAATAGCAACTCTGAGAATAATGGCCTATTATCTGAAGGCTTAAAATGACAGAGCCATCAAAAGGAAGGTGAAATATAGGGCTGGGGAATCAGCTTGGGCAGGGAGTTACAACTTCCCTGCATGGCACTTGAGCAGAGCACGACAGATTTAGGATTTCTCAGAAAAAAAACAGCACAAAACATCAGTGTCTTATTATTTAAAATCTATCAAATGTACATTTAAAAATTGTTCTCAGTGCACATATGTCAGTTGTTTGCTCAGCTCAGAGAAATGCCCGTGACCTGCCATCCAAGCCTGTGGAATAAACAGGTTGGATGGATCCAGCTCCTGCCCCTCCTACACTACAGCTGTCACAAGGTTTGCAGGATCTGCCACCTGGGAGCCATGGGACAGGTGGCAGTAAGGACAGCAAGGATCATGGAGCACATTTTGGTCTCTGCCATGTTAGAGCAGGTGCAAAATGCTATTTTTAAAGATTTTGCCTCATAGAAATGGATAGAAAACTAAATTTAGCTTAAAAGGTTAACTTCACATAAAGGCTTAAACTCTAATAAAACTTGAAAGTCTTAAAATTTTGAGACCAAAAATTATGTCTGATCTTTTTTTTTTGTCATTGAGGGGGTGGAGGTTTGGAACCAAACTATGACTAGTCTACATTTTATTTTCTGTTTTTTCCTACTTTTGCAAGAATTTTAAATTTAAGAAATGCTGTCCAAAAAGTTAATCCTTTTACCCTTTTCCTTTTTCTTCTAAGGATGTCATCATTCTTACTTCTCCTCTTATCTTTTGTCTGCCTCTCCTTTCCTCTCATCCTTATCCAAAGGTTGAATTCTCCAGAACAGTCACTCAGTTACACAACCAATAACAAAAAAACCCCAATGGATCCTTCCTTGCATCCAGTCCCTAATGCAAAAACTGCTTATGGCTTAATGATGCTCCTCCATGCTTCATTAGCTTTTATCAGTGTGGAAATCAGGTTTCATTCTGATTTTGCAGACCTGTCACTGGGGATGGGTAGAGAAGAGCAGGGTGCATTCCTGGCTTCCTCACTGTCGTTGGGCTTGTTGCCATTGATTTTGGAGGTGTCAAAAATGTCACCCATGGAGATTTTCAGTGATAGGAAGCTGCTGATTTTCTGATCCAGCCCCAATTAGCAGCTGCCTGATAATTGTTGACATTGGAGAGCTATGAAGCAAATTGGGGGGCCTTGATCCAATGAACCATAAAAATAAATAATAACCATAAAACCAGGCCTGTCCTGGGAAACCTCCCACAGTGAAAACCATGGTGATTTGAGACACTGCCTGGAAGGGAGAGCTCTGCACCTTGATAGGCAGCAGAACCTTTTTGGCAATCTCTGTGGGAGGGTGAGGGGCTCACCACTGTTATCCTGCCTTGCCCCAAGTGTAACCCAAATCAGGGCTGGGATGTGGTAGATCCATCATTGGATCTCTTTTCATAAAAGCAGGGTTTCAGCCCTTCTACGAAGTTCCAGGAATCCTCTCCTCAAGCCTGAAATTACCTATTAAACGTGGTGACAAATCCAGGGAATATCTTTAAATTTTCTCTGAGCACATCTGTGAAACAAAACATGACCCCACACAAAGAGATTTTTGCTTTGATTCACCTTTCCCATCACCTTATCTTCACTATTGCTTTTGCATGCATAAACTATTAAAAAAAGAGCATATCTGCCAAAATAATTTTCACATCAGAACTTCTTGAGTTATAATTGCCTTTTCCCAGAAAAGCAGACTGTGACAACTCACTTGAGTCAATTTCTGCTTGTAAAACCAATCTTAATGTTTGCCAACCCCTGGCTGTGGCCAGTTCTTAATCAGCCACCAGGTAGGGAACAACCCAACATTCATTTAAAATCTTCAGTACTGAAAAACATGGAAATCTGGTCTTTTCTTTCCATCTCTGAGGCCAATCCTGTGCACACTGGTAGGGATCAGAAAGGCTTTCAGTGATTTATTTAGGGTCCAGTTCTCCACAGCTCTGTGTAACAAACTCCCATTGCTTTGAGCTGCAGAGGAAAAGCCTGAAAGTTTTCTTGGTGCTGCTCTAGCTTGTACAAAAGGGAAATTTTAATGATTTCACTGCCTCTACCAAGATTAACACACCAGAACTTGCAAGGAGCTGTGAGATCCTAGGCAGAAGCTGACAGAGTATGAAGCTGTCATCCACAAACAGCCTATTGATGTTTTCTCCAGAGCAGCCAAATTAATAAAATACCAAGTCCTTGCCCCTGTTCTACATAATTAATTCAACACTGAGATGACATTTCATTTAATCAAGACATATCATATCTTCTCTTTCAGTTGAAAGAAACACTAAAGTTATAATGAAAACTGGTCAATATATCAACTACCAGCAATTTTTCTCTGTATTTCTGCTGGTCCCTGAAACCCAAAAATGAGCTGATGCTTTTCCTTCTTGATCTTCTTATTCCTGATTTGATATTCCTACTGACACAGCATTTAAACAGGCAGGGAGCTTCTCAGAATAGAGGAGTTTTTCATTTCTCAGCAGAATTGGCCACATTGTTTTCCCCCCATCTAAAATGTGTTTTCATGTAAATAAAATATAGAATTGTCACAGGAGGTCTGACCATCTGGTCCTGCATCCTGACTCTGATGGGGATCAGCCCCAGCTGTTTCAGGGAAGGTTTGTTCCCCATCCCTTTCTGTAACAAACCAGTTTGCATCCCAAAACAGGAGGGCTTCCCTCCCCTTTGAGGTTTAAAAGGAAATTTGAAGCTTTCCATTTTTATTTTTTTTTCATTTTACAAATAATTCCTAAATATTTAACACTGTGCTTCCAGGAAGGGACTGCAGTGAACAAGGGTCAGACAGCTTTTGTAGATAGTAAAAGAGCTGATTCTTGCACCCTCAAAGTACTTTCACTAATTTCACTTTCTGTGACAAGTTTAACAGAGGCTTCATGCTGTAGCAGATACATCAAATATTTGCCACATCTTAGCCAAGATTTGATGAGTACATCTGCCTTCATATCACACATGAAATACCCCAGCTCCTTTCCCAGGGTGCTGCTGGAATTGCCATTCTGGTCCCTGAGGAGGGAAGGAACTAGAGCACTGCAAACTTGCAACTTTGCTTTGTGTAAATCAAATCACAGCTGCAAAATTTGGGAACAGAAAAAAGTAGAGAGGGGCAGAGGAAAAAAAACAAACAAAAACTTCCCACCACACACATCCAAAATATAAATACTTCTGGCCTCCTCCCACTAGTAAATGTCACTTGATACTCTCACATCAAACCCGTCATCAGCTTGAGCATTTAAAGAAATCCACTGCTGGTGTTGGCCTCACAAATCTGTCCCTAGCACCAATTTACAAGTAACCTCTCTATATTAATTATTCCTAAGTATGCCACAATGACACATTAAATTTGCATGCTAAAGCCTAATTAAAGGCTGAACAAAAAAAAGAGAAAGCGCTGCACAGAAATGTATTGTTTTAAATAACTACCTACTGCTGAGCAGGGGCACAGAACATATTTGGAAGTGGTAAAACTGCTGGAGAGAAGCAAGGATGTTTTGGAAACAATACATTTGGGTCCTGCAAACACTGGAACAAATGAACAAACATATATTGAGGATGGTATGAGGTGGTTGCAAGCATATATTTGCATAGCCTGGTGATCCCTGGAGGTGGGACTTCCCTCTGCCTTGGTCTCAGCAAACATGTGGAAAATGCAGGTAGCACAAACCATCCCAGGCCTCCAGAGGCTGAGCAGTTGCAGAGACTATCCAAAGCTCAGTGAAGCTCTAAAACAAGTGAGCAAGTGCTGGCCCTGTTTTCCTTTGCACAGCCCTTCCCACAGTGCTCCAGGGTGATTTTACCTCATAACAGACACCATCAATGCTAAGCAAATCACTTGCATAATTATGTGTATTTGCACAGTGCCATCCATTGCAGCTGAGGTCACTTGCTTATTATCATTATCCCAATTTTTTCATCAATGGAAGCTTGTATTTTTATTTGTGATTCATTCTGCAGCAGTTGTTAAATTCAGTGCCATGCTAGGTGTACTTTTAACACTTGCTTTATTGCCTCAACATGTTTCAGATAGGTGGAAAGGTGTCTGGCTGCATTCACCCTTCCCATCACATGGGATGTTGCTATTAATTATAACTTCTGTGTCATAAATCACGTGATATTATTATTTATAAAGCAGTCTTCCACATACCAGTTATAAAAGGATCAAATCTTATCATGCCCTGATGAATCAGAGTTCAGTATATTTTAGGTTCATAATCAGCTGGCAAAGAGTTGCTTATAAGCAAGATGCTGTTTATTTTTAGATTAGTAATGAACAAACACCAGGAGTCCATAGGAGAAATAAAAAAAACTCTTCTCTGGGAAACAGCGTGACCCTGGAGCTGCTGCTGGAAGCAGCAGTGTGGACACAACACCTACTGCTCATTACATCACACCATCCAGCCAGAAAATGGAATTATGTACAAGTTTGGGCTCACTGACCATCCCCCTTCAGGCATGGTGTCACCAAGGTGCTTCCTGAGGACACAAAATCACAGGGCCATAGACAGGAGCTACACAAGGAAAAGGTTGGCAGGGAATGGAGAAGATTCATGGTCTGTATTTCACGAGATGATCCCTGAGAGGGATTGCAGGAGGTGATGGGGTGATCCACCATTAGGTAGAGCTTTACCAAGCTACAGCAATTTGGGAAGAAGGTGAGAGAGAAAAGAACCTGCTCTGATACATTGCAAGCCATGTGGCTTGCTGGTCTCCATGCCACTTTGTTAGCCTCAAAAAATACAGTGAAAAGCTGAAGAGTGACAAGGAGGGGACACTCAGGAGCTGCATACTTGGCTCCCAAAGCAGCAGTCACTGCAAACAGCTGTGGTTGTAGTTCAATGTCCTCAACTCTCCAGGGACTGTAAAGGGCACAAAGCCTTTGACCTGCAGGTCACTGGCTCCAAACCCAGACAGATTTTGTGAATGATCAGGAGTGATTCCCATCTGTGTCTTTAAGTAAAATAAATAGGAAAGTCTCTCTCCAGCTCTTAGCCACCCTTCAGTGCTCAGCTGCATGATTTCCAGCAGCAGCCCTGCAGCTTGGAAAAGAACAAATCCTGCAGTCCAAAGTGAGACCTACTGGGGTCACCATACCCAGCTCTCTATCAGCAGCCACAGCCATGAAATACTTCCCTGGAACCAGCTCTAGTATCTACAGAAGTCTGAAATCCATTATTAAAATTATAGTTGAAATAAATCCAGGGAAAGATCCCACGTAGTCAAGTTGGAGCAGGACTGGGAAGGTCCTTCCTCCTGGGAAGGGGATGTTTGCACACTCCTAGCCCACAGCACATCAGCCTTTATCCTGCAACATCATCAGGTCAGATCCTTCAGCACCTGCCTAAATATTGAACATTGAATCATTGAAGTTGGAAAAGACCTTTAACATCATTAACTCCTGTCTTTAAAAAGGGAGGCACAAGGTGATGGCTGTGTCCCAGGAACCTGGTTCCTCCAAGGGCATCCCAAATTTAGGGATTCTTGCAATAATTATGTTCATCTCCTGCTCAAAGTCACTCTGGAACCTCTTGCTGCTTTCAGCAGCCCATGACTCATCCCTGAGAGAAAGGCACACACAGTTAGGAGCATCTGCCAGTAAAGCCACTGACAAATGTCTTTCACAGCTCTGAGCACACATACTTTGGTCCAGAGCTTTGGCAACTCTGGAGTGTTTGGGAAATATATTACCCCCAGCAGCCTCTCCCAGCTTGTTTATCCAGTAAGAATGTTTAATAAGGAGCCTGTTAAAAAGGCCACAGTTGTAGAGTACTCCTTGTCTGTCAGGGAATCAGGTTGGATTATGGTGTTGATCATTAATTACTGGGGAGGAATGGGGGGAAGAAGGCCTGGCATAAATTAAAAGCAAAACCAGAGCTCATTAGGTACATAATAAACATGGAATAAAGACAAAGGCCCACAGCTCCTCCCTGTAACCACACCTGGCACCAAGGGATCAGGGCTCTCCTGCCAATTCATAGTGCTGTTATCTTTGAATAGTATTTCAAATCCAACTGCTTGAGAAATGTATCCACCCCTTTCTACCATCCTTAATGTTGCCTTCAAGACCTCCTTGATTCCAGAGATTTAGCATGGGATTAGCAGAGTTCTGGGTTTGAAACATGCAGGCATGGTCTCTGGAATCGAAGTCAGAGGTCTCACCCCCTTTCCTCCACCCATCCCAGCACTCTCTCATCCAAACAAACTTGCCACCACTCACTTGTTTCCAGCCTGCACAGGTGCAATGCAGAAAATTCCCTGGTAACAAAAATAAATTAAACTTTTTTCCCCAAAGCCTTCCAGGGGGAAGCACTGCAGAGCACAGCAAACTTCTGGCACACCCAAGTCTTTCAGTGACCAGTCCAGCAAGGACATCTGGCCAAAGAGTGAGTTCAAGCTCACCTCTGGACAACCCTCACACAGATGGAAACCTCTGACTCAACCCCAGGTTCCCTGGCTGCTCTCCCCACCCAGCCAAGGAACCCAGCCACTTTGTCATCCCCTTGGAGCCCTTGAGTACTTATTTCAAGCTTCCCACCCTGTTTTCCAAACTAAGATGGGATCCTCCTGGCGAATTCCAACAACAACAACAACAACAGAAATTCTTCAGCAGATGTCCCAATATCTTGGTGTGTGAAGCCAAATCTCTCTCAGTAAGTGTGCACCCCCCAGAAGACCCTGAGCCTCAGGAGATCTCATGGGAGATCTTTGCTGCCAAACCCCAGGGGAAGCTGCAGCATTCCTCAGGTCAGTGCACAGTGCCTTTCCATCATACCACCTTTTCCCAGGGCTGCAGAGAAAGGGGGAAAAAAATTAAAAATCAACATGAGCAAAATCACAGATGGATCTTTTGTCTCTGAGCTGCCTGTCACTGTGCAGCCAGAGGTGAGCAGAGTTTAAAGGAAAGGATTTATATGCCTGCCCTGCCAGACAAAGCTCAGATGCTTTTGCCAAGGTAAGACATAAGAAAGAGATCAGTTTCCCACTCTACTTTTACTCATGGAAGAAAAACCAGGTTGATTTTAATTAATTTTGCTCATGCATGAGCTGCACTCCCTGGGTAAAGCTCATAGAAACTTCACATAAGGTTAACAAAAGCAAACCTGTGAATAGCTCAGGTGAAACAGAGCTGACACCACTGTTCCTTATGGGTTCCTACTTGAAAAATAACCACAATTCACTGCACACCATCAGCTTGAAGGGATCACTTTCCTCCTAGACACCACTGCATTGTGCCCTGCCCATACACAAGTGTCAGCAGAGACAAATCTGAACCGAAATTTAATGAATCTGGCTAATTCATTATCTGAAAGACTCATGTGTTTCAGTTTTGTTTCAACCTAATTTTTTTTTCCCTTCTAAGCTGAGCACACCAGATGGCCAATACCACTCTCATTGCTAGCTACTAATCAGCCACTTCCATATGATATTTGCCATGAAGAATTAATACAATTAGGTCAGGATGTAAAGACATCATATTATTCATGGCAACAAGCCCAGATTTACTTTTTATTCCTCCTGCAACTGCCTGCAGCCCGGGTGAGGTCAGAATCCAGGTCCATTTGCACTGCAGGAAGCTGAGCTGCTCCAGGTCTCATTGCACAGCACTTCTGCAGATGCAGAGCTCTGGTTTCCCTTCCCTAAGAAATACAGTCAAATTCAGTTTCAAAAGGAAACCTTGCTAAAATATCTCCATGCCTAACCAAAGGATGATGCCCTTGTAACATTTCTCAGCTGTATTTTTCAATATTTACTTTCCCCTTCTTTTTCAGTCACTACAATGGACACAAGAAATGGTGAAGGAGAATTCCTAAAAAGTGATGGACAGAATTCTGCTGGCCAAGTCCTCAAAGCTGGGAGATCACAGAGCAGAGGAGGGAGAACTATGCCATGCCCTTACAGCCCACCATGGGGCTCCTCCCAGACTGCTCATCCAGAAGGGAATAAGTAGACCAGCTATTTGTCACAGCTTTGTTATTTTTCTTTTTAAATAATTGTTGTTTTTTCCTTCCTTTTTTCCCCCCATATCTAAGTAATAAATATAATTTTTCCTCCAGAAAAGGTTAGCTGAGTGGCAGGACCCAGATTTGTCTGGGAAGGATAGTTCCTCTCTGGGTACATCTCCAGTGCTCACCCACAATGCATTTGATTTTCAGGGTCCTCTTTCTCATGGTTTAAAGCTGTGAGCAAAAGTGGGATTGTCCAGTGACACATGGGAGATCAAATCCTGACTCTTCACTCTGATAGAAACACCCAACAATGACTTTGGCCAAGTTGACAGCTTTTTTCCTGTTCCACAGATTCCCTGCCCCTAACCAAAACTCAATCCCACAGCATGGCAGCCAAGAGGCCAGGACAGCCGGTGAGACCCAGGCAGGGCTGCCAAGCCTCTCCCAGAGCTCATTCCCAGCAGGGATTTGCTGTCTCACCCTGCAGCCTGCCCCTGAGGCAAACCCTCTGCAGCACACCTCCATGGCTCTGCTCCACTCCCCCCAGCTACTTGCACTTCCAGACATCTGTGTTTACTCCACGACCCATAACAGAGTTGTTTTCCCTGGAAGGGCTCCATCACTGCCTTTCTCCTGCTGCCTACCATGTGTCCATTTCTTCATATATATATAATATTTTTCCCAAAGAAGGTGTGGATGCTGCTATTTTCAGCACCCCCCCCCACCCATGTGTTGGAGGCAATTCATGCTTTGAGACACATGGCAAAGACTGCAGAAATATTTCCTGTTGGTTCTAGGAGAGGCTTCCCCAGCAAAAACACATTACAGTGCTTTAAAGACCCCATTCCCTATGCCCAGCTCACAAGGCAGATGCAGCACTCAGTTTGCTTTTGACAGTACACAAACCAAAAGCCCTATGGAGACCCAGAAAGCAGAACAAGGTCATGATATACTCTGCAACACAATTTCTGGGGCAAAACACTCTCCTTGTTACCACATTCATGTGTTACACAAGGGCAGTATGACCTTCCTGCCTGATCCCTCAGGGAGAACACTAACCAAAATTCACTGGACATGGACCTAGACCCCAAACCTGTGTCTGAACAGGCACTGTCACAGGCTCCAGAGCTGGCCCCACGTCCTGCTGTCAGGCAGTGCAGGGAAGGGATGGTCCCTCCCAGGACTGTCAGCCTTCACTTCTGCTCCAAATACACTCTCATTCTTCTCCTGTATGACAGCAGGATGACTGAGTTGTCATCTCATCGCCTCCCTGTAGCAGGACACTAAGGGGCACTAATTCACAGAGCAGGACCAACCTCCTGCACATCCTTGGCATTCACTTAAATCCTCTTGTGCTCTCCCATTCCACTTTCTGACCCTAAGGGACAAAAAGGTTAGTTTAAAGTGTTTGTTATTAATATCATTATTATACAGCAGGGGAGAGGAGAAGACTGAGGCAGCAGTGGGGGCTGAGTGGAACATCCCAGCTGGGTGGATGGGAGGCGGCAGGAAGGATATGGGGTCTGCAGGGAGCTTGCAGAGCAGCTCGTAGAGGGGACACTGCTGGATCCCAGTGAGCCTTTCCAACGTGGAAGAAGCTTTTTCCCTTCCTAAGGGACAAGATTCCTTCTGGCCTGCCCTGAGGTTTCCCCAGTGCCCTGGCTGAACTGGGAGTTGCTTGGCTGGGACTGCAGCCTGCCTGGGGCCAAGCCCCAGAGCAGCACGTGTGCACCACTCACCCTCCCTGTCCTGGAGCAGGGAGGGTCAGCCCAGGAGAGGGGCTTTGAAGGCTGACAGCCTCAGGTGTGAGCCTGTGACTGAGACATTCCTGCAAAGCAGGAGCAAAAGATTTGTTACCTGGAAAGGGCTGATGCTTGATGAGTGATATCTTCATCCAGCTGTCCAAAACTGCCTGCAGGCAGCTTCGGCTTAGTCAGGGCCAAGAGTTTGAATGCAAGACTAGCTAAGGTCCTTAAGACATCTGTGAAAGAGGGAGAGGATTGAGGAAAAAAAATTATCAGGGGAAAGGGTGCCTCTTGTGTTTCTGTGTCATCTGGCGAGGAGCTAGGGAAGGCTCGCAGAGCTCCTGCACTCCTCAGCATGGGACCTGCAGGAACGTGTTCCCCTCCTCAGGAACTCTGTCACTAACCTGGCAGCCAGCCCTACAAAGGGGGATGGCCAAGCAGCCACAGCTCTGGAAAACAGACACTGGGACCTATGGAGTCATCAGCATTTTTCTGATTTCCAGAATTCTTTTTTCTCCAGCAGACAGAGAACGCCAGGTTAACAACACACCTGTTTTCCTGAGGAACTCATCCAAGGCTAGTCACAAGTACCGATGTACTGCTAGATGAAAACCAGAGGGAGGATTTTGGAAGAGAATATTTCGGTGCATTTTGGCAAGGAGCAAGAGCCTGAAGCAAAGCCCATTGTGCAGGAGAGATGTCCTGGGTGTCATCCCACCCACACTGCAAGCCCAGGGAAATGAGCACATTGCTCCGTGCCCTGCTCTGCTTATCTGTAAATCCAGGCTGGTTCATTACCACCACATTTTTAGAGTCAACACATGAGGCTTAATTTATTAGTGCCCATAAAATCCCTTACATTCCAGGGTGGGAGCTCCCTGCAGCACAAACCTCACTGCTGCCAGAGCACGGCTGTCACTTCTTGGTGCTCACCAGACTGCAGCACAGCACTTCATGGGCAGCACCAAATCAGGATATTTTACCAGGATGTAGCTCACTTTTCCTTTCTCTCACATGGCTTTCAGGCTTCATAAAACACAGCTCAGAGAAGCCCATCTCCCCTCCATGGAACCACATGACTTGGCACTGTGCACATCCAGCCCAAATCGTGGCACCTCTGCTGCAAGGGGAAACAAGAGCAGTCACCAGTGCTGAGGGGTCACTGCTCATCCCAGTGGCTGCTGGAGATTGCTGGGAACAGGATAGAAGCTACTGATAATTCCCAGTGCTTGGCCATCAGATAGGAACAGTTTTGTTTTGCTCCTTACCCAGCCTAGATCCCACTCAAGGCATCACAGCCAAGTCAGGGGCCCTGGGACATCAAAAGGAGCCAAGGAGATTGGACAGAGACAAGGTGAGAGACATGAGACAGGCACTCCCTGCCTGCTCTGTTCAGGAATACTTTCAGGTTTGGCTAATCCCCTTTCAGAAATACATTTCAAGCCCTGTTTCTGAAGGTCCTCGAGGCAAGACAGCTTCAGCTCTAAACCTCTGGCTACAGAGTGAAACTTAACCATGCTCAATTTACCTCCCCACCCGAGGGCATGTCAGTCTCAGACTAGCTTCTGGAGTTTCAGGTTTGTGGCTCAGCAACATGAAGGACAGGAAAATAGGTGATCTTGCATCTTATCTGAAAGACACGAGGTCAGAGGGGTTTTCCTGGCCTACATCAGGAAGAGGATTGTAGATGGTGTTATGAGAAAGGGCAATTCCACTTGTTTGCAGCACCAGAGATGCTGGGAATTTGCTTTCCAGTACACCCCACCAGTCACTGTCACCACATGGGGAAATGCAGGAGACCAGAGCAGGATAAAGATGCATAAGGATCACACAAAGATGAAAGGAATCAGATGCAGCCTTGTGCTCTACAACTGGATGCCAGTCACAGGTCTTCTACTCCTGAACATTCCTAGTTCTTCCCCAGCAAACACATTTCCACTTGATGCAGTGCCCTGAAAGCCATGTCTGGAGGCTCAAGCAACCCAGAGCACCCCAGGATCTGCACAACTGACCCCCAGCCAGGCTGGCCACAGCAGAGGGGTTAAAAGGCTCCACATATGGCTCTCATTGCTCTTCCTTTTATCCTGGTCATGCCCAGCAGGCAGAGAGCTGGAGGAGGTGGGGAGAAGGAAGAGGGTTAAACCTGAGGGAAGCAGGGAACAGCCAGGCCATGGGTTTTTAGCACAGCCATCAAGAAAAGCTGCTCACCCACCCGCCTCAGGGGACTATTAGGGGACTATGGTGACTTTCATCTCCAGGTCAGCAGTTCAAATCTGGCCCAAGTCAGGGACAGCAAAGATATTATGTGAAATTAATTGCTGCTCTCAAGTCCAATTCCTAGTACATGTGTGTCCACTTCAGTAAAACTTGCACCAGCTAAAGGCCACTTGAGCACAAGGGCAGAGGAGTGAGGGGTGGGGAAACTCCTGCCTCATTCCCAGAGGGAAACCCCCCTTTGGTGAAGGTCAGGGTGATCAAACAATGCTTGTCCTGCTCTCTCCACTTCCAGAGCTATTCTTCTCTCACCACCTGTGCTGTTGCAGAGAAATAACTTAAGAGATTTCTCAGATTCACATACATCAGGTCAATAATTCAGAGTCATGAGCGTGCTTATCATGATGCTGGAATCTTTCTTTTCTGAGGAAAAATGTCTGAGATAAAAAGATAGAGTTAGACATGGAGATTTATAGGGCAGGGACAGAGTTTTTGCTCCAATTTCTCACTGCCGTTAGCACAGCAGTCCCTCCCCCATGAGCACAGGACTAAGAACCCATCCCTGCTCTGAAGCATGGCCAGGCAGCAATGCTGTGCTCCCAGTGAGAACCAGTGCCCTCCCTCAAAGAAAGCAAATTAAAGCTTCCGAGGGAAAGCCACTCACTAAGATGTTTAAAACAGAAAGTGAAATATCAAAATACTTGGGAAAAAACCACATTCATGGAAAAATGACTCAGCTGTTTTGACAAAGCAGGAAACTATGGGACACAAATAAAAACAAATTGTCCATGTTTGGCAAACCAGCAGTTCACAGCAATTGTGCTCTAGATGGTTCCCCCATAGCACCCCTTGGGACTAGGGGAAAACACACCAAAATCTGCCTTAGCTGTTTCTGGAGTGTCTTTGGGTTGTCAGAAACAGCTGTACATACAAAAGGACATTTTTGCTTTCTTCCTGGACAGTGTGCTCGCAGCCAATGGCTGAGCAATGACTTCAAGCACTCCCAGCATGTGTTTCCCACCTTTAAACTGGACAACTCACACCTCTGCCCATCTCCCACACCGGGGCAGGGCTGCTCTCAGCCCCTAGGACAGACTCACCCCCAATGACCCACTCCAGCTCCCTCATGCTATCCACAAGCATCACCACGTTTAATTCCTCTGTCGGAAATGACAGCAGATGGTCTCAGCTGGGAAATGTAGCTTGTCCCTGGAGTTACAGCCCTACCTCTCCCAACTGCTTGCCTCTCCCAATTAGGAGCAAATCTGCCTCCTGTCAGGCAGCAGTTCATTCTTCCCCTACAGCCCACCCCATACCGGCTCCCATTTAAAAATAAAAGATTGCCTTTTCTGAGCTGCTTATTGCTGCCTGCACTGACAATAATTCTGTGGAAATTGGTCGTTGCCACCGCTGATGGCCATTAGCATGCTGACCTGCTTTGACTTCGCCATCAGCTTTGAATATCAAATCAGTGATTAACGACTTCCAGTAATGACCCTGCCAGGAGCATCCCTGTGTTTCTCCAAGAAGGTACCCTCTGAACTAGATCATTACAGGAACTTGTCATTTGTCAGCAATTTAAAAGCTGATAAGTCAGCAGCACGCACTTGGGGATAAGGCTGTGCTGCTTTCCTTGATGTCTGTTGTGTTTTTCCTCTTTCACCAGCAGAAACAGAGAAAATTCATATGGTTATGGCCAGCATTGTTTGCTTAACAGCACCTGAGAGAATAAAATGAGGAGATTCACTCCTTGCTTGCCCCCTTCTGACCCTCTTTCTGAAAGCCTCTAACATTGATCATCTAAGACTGGGATTCAAAAAAGCCACATTAAGTCCAAAATTTGTTGTGCAGTTATAGCTCAAAGACACAATAAAAAAAAATTGTCGTACACTATTTCAACAAAAATGTATTTTCCCAGCTCCAAAAACATTGGCAGGTAAATTCTGATAGCTTAGGTGTCTATGTTGTGTTAAATAGCATCCAACTCCCTCTGTGCCTGCTTCCTCAGCACACAAAGGTAAAACCAGGGCAGGTTCTGTACATGGCAAAGATGACACAGATCATGTGCACCACTGACCAGTGCAATGCACAAAGCCACTACTAATGAGTACAAAACACAGCCTTAGAGACAGAGTGCTGGGCAAACCACACCTTTGGTCTGCCCAGGTAACTTGACTGGTCACTGAGGAACAAAGCTTTCACAAAACCTGGGCCAGAAAACCCTATCCAAGGGTTTTAAAACATCCAGTCATCCCTTTGAATCTTTTACAGGGCTTTCAAAAGAGCTCCCTGGAGCTGCATCAAGCCCAAGCACCGCAAAGAGCAGGTGAGCCATACTTGGAAGCTGCCTTCACATCTGCAAGTGCTTTATGGACCTAGAGAGGAAGAAAGAGGGAGAGGGGATCCTCTAATGAGGTTATTACCAGTGTCTGGCACTGCAGCAAGGCTGTACAATGCCTGCTGCACTCCTCCCTCCTACAGGAAAAGAAAACCCTGTGTGCGAAGGATTTAAAGGGCTCTGACTGAGACACCGGAGGTACCACCCCTCAGTGGAGAGTGAGGGCTATGGAGCAGTTTGGCAGCAAAGGAAAAGTTTCAGGTATTCTCAGCAAACCAGCAGCAAAATACACAGCAAAGAGTCTTTAGCACCAGATGTGCATGTGTGTTCACAGTCTAGATTTACCTGGCAGAGCTAATTTAGACTTTAGATTGCATTTCCAACTTCTCCATGCCTCAGTTTCCTTCTTATTTATAAAGGGTTAACTCTGACTCCAAGACAGCCAGAAGTTCCTATTTCCTTCTATTTCCATCTATTCCAACGGTAATAACCAGGTCCCAGGAGGAAGGAAACCATCAGACAAAAGCCATCACTCACATCAGCGTTGCCAGCAGGCCCAGAGACAGAACAAAAAGCTGCTCTCCCTGACCCCTTTTCCCCTCTCAACACTGACACAGAGTCTGATACAGAGCTACCCCAAGCTCAGAGACACCCTCATCCTAGCACAGGGATGAGCAGGGATGATGCATTTCCTCCTGCAGCCCCCAGAGACCCCACCTTCCATCACACCAGCCCCGGCAGCCAGCTCTGCATCTCACAGCTGCGACCCACAGAAACATCTCCTTACAGCCTGGGCTTCCAACACTCCTCCCCCAGCCCCACTCACTTGTTGGCAAAGAACCAGAGCAGAAGAAGAAAGATGCAGCTCTGGTTTTTCCTTAAAAGTAGTTGAACAAGCCGACACCCATCAGGAAGCCCTGCCAAGGCTCCCTTCTCTTACCTGCTTTTGGGAAACCTTCTTCTGGGTATTTCTGCTTGTTTCATTGCAACTTCAACCCACAACACATCTCTCTTGGTTCTGTTTTTCAATTCTTCCACTTGCCTCATAGCACATTTCCAAATCACGACCAAAAAACCCAAAACAAACAACATCAAGCAAACAACAACAACAGAAAGAAGAAATCAATAACCAAAGCCTTCCCCCCCCGCCCCGTTCCAACAACAGCTATTTGCTTTTTCAGCCTCCCTTTAGTAAGTTAGGTGAGGAGCAAGCTTCTTCCAAGGCTCCCATCAGAGCTTCTTATCAATTAGGGTAATTGGCACCCAGCTGAGCCTATCTCCCAGTTGGGACCCATTAACACTCAATCAAGACAAGCCCAGGCCCTGCTCTCTCCCCATGACAGCTCTCCTCTCTCTCTCAGTGCTCAGGTCTGTGCACAAAATCCTCTGAGGCAGTGGGGTTGTCCATCCATCCCATGGATAATGATGATGAGTGTGATGAGCAGGCAGTGCTCTCGGGGAGCTCTGCTGTTCTCCAGCACTGGGGCCATGCAATTAGCCTTGCCCCCATGTCACAGCAGCAGCTTTTGGAGGGAAAGGTGGAGATCTGGGAATTGTGGGGTGCCCCAGGCAGAGCTGCCTTGCTTTTGGTGGCATCAGGTGAGGGATTAGTTCCTGGTGCCCTCTGCTAAGCACCAGGTCCAGTATCTCATGCTTGTCAGAACAGCAGCTCTAATTTTCGTGGCCCTGAGTACACCTAAGTCACCTTTTTAAGGGCTTTTTTCCTTTTATCTAATCACAAGGGTCAGAAAGCAAATAGCAGTTACCCGACAGGAAACAAAAGAGCTCCATAATCTTCTTTAACCTTGTGCTTTCTTTAAAGCCTGGATTTACTTTGCTTGGCTGTTTGGAGCTGATGTCCTGGGACACTTTCAAGTGGTTGTACGAGGCAGAGGGCTGGCCCAGTTGTTTTCTGTGTCCTCTCCACCACGTCCATAGAGGTGGTGGAGAGGCTGGAGCCCCTCTTAAACCTTGTAGCCATGAAAACCAGAGAAAACAGCTTTCTTCTCCCCTCTCCTTGCCATGAACCCTCTCCCCACCTGAAGCTGTCAGCATTGTGTTGAACCCCCCCAGCTACTCCCTAAACACTCTTTAAATCTCCTCTCAAACCACAGGCTCCCATGGCTTGGTCTGCATCCCCCTGTCTCTTCCAGAGCTTGTCTTGTCCAGTTGTGCAGCCCTGAGCAAACCCAAGCTGCCAGGCAGCAGCACATGTTCCTCCCTTGCTTTCCTCTGTGATTTATTCCTGTGCCACACATCTCCAAATAGCACACCAAGGTCTGGTCTACTTTTAATATATACAAGAAAATATCCATGTCGGCATTTCCATGTGTGTATAAAAGCAGGGGGACAGGGAAAGGGAAATTTGTCACATGACCTTGCAACTCAGAGCCAGCCAGAAAAGCATTTCTTCTCCCTTGTTTCTGAAAATAACCGGTGCACATTTGACTTCAAAGTAATAAACAGTACAGACATTTTCCAGCCATATTTTTATCACTGTAGGAGGACGCAGCAGGAGACTGGGTTAGTGAATCAGTTTTTCTCTCTGCTGCTCATGTTCTGGATGAATTGAAGCAGTACTTGCAGAAAAATTATCTGTTCCCAGGCAAAAATTGCTTTTCTTTGCCCCTTCCCTTCTCTGCTTTCCAGGAGGTTAAGGGAATTCACATCAGCATCAAGCCATAGTCCCATCTCCCTGCTGCTATGCAGCCCACAGGAGAGGGAGGAACTGGCATTGCTCTGAGAGATGGGCTCTCTGCCCTTGCCTGGTGTGTGGATACCATCTGTCTTGAGTGTCTCAAGTAATTTACTTCCCATTTTTGAGGTGTTTGAGCTAATGATACTAATTTACGTCCAGCATATTAGGCTCCTAGGGATGCTTGTTGGGACTGACCTTCTGATCACTCTCCTATTTAAGGCTGATTGTATTCTGCTCCTGTTTTGAGATCAGCCATGTTATGCCTGAAGCCTTTAATGACTGTGCTGCTGCTCTTATGAGCAATCTCCTAATTACTGCCCTGCAGTCCCAGATGCCAGAGCCCACCAACAGCATCACCCCTGACTGGTCAGCCACATACAACCCACCTGTGTCCACCATGCCTGGCACTCCTGGGGGTGCTGTGAAAGTGATGTGGGTGCGCTCAGGGTGTCCCAGACTTCCCCAGCACAAAGAGCAGTGAATCCTTACATCAGTGAGCTCATTCACAGGGAACGGACTCTCCCCTGTAAGATCTCTCTCAGGAATTCTGCACCAAACTGTGGCTCAGGGAGTGCTAACTCAGCCAAGGAGAAATGCCTTGCACAACAGATCTGGGACTTCATCTGGGCTGTGTGGACTCCATTATTTCCATCCCATACAGATAATAACAGGATGACTAAAGATATGGCCACACTGGCCTGGAAGTAAGAATCTCCTGAGCTCTATGGCCATCCTCAACACTCACTTTTTCAGGAATCTCAGGAAAGATATTTTACCATGCCCTCTCTGGTTTCCCTCCTGCAGCACAGCTCATCTATCACAGAAAAAGTTGTGGCAGTTCAGGCTGTCCCTTGGGTGACTGTGAGCAATGCACCCCACTTTGCACCCTCCTAAGCTGCCCTACACCAGCAGGATTCAGAGCCCTGAATCTCCCCACGTGGCACATCTGTGACTTAGCCACTATTTATGGCAAGGCAACAAGATTTTCTAAGAGTTGTGTCCTAAACTTGAGCCAAATAGTCATCCAACCCATCCATAAGAAAACACAAGTTCTGCATATGGTTTCCTTTCATATGTATATGGACCAGGGAGGAACAAGTCTACACTTTTGGATGGAAAGTAAAAAATTATTTATAGTCTTCTCATTATCTCATAGATAATTTTTTGTACTTAAAAAAAAATAATCTATAGCTTCACCTATTGCAGGGATTTTTAGGAAGAACTTGGCCAAAGAGGCTGACAAAAATACCTCGCCCAGTGGCTCCCAAGGAAAGGAACAGGTGAAGGGGCCATCCAGCAGCACATCAAAGCAGAGCTCCCCCCTTTGTAGTGCCATGAATGAGACCCGTTTTGTCCTCCTAACAAGTGGGTCCCGTGTGCAAGAGGGACACATTGATTCCCCAGCCCACTTTCAACGCTGCGGCAAAACCAATCAACTTGATGTCATCGAAGGCCTTTGAGACGCTGACTAAGGATCTGTGGAGGGAACAATACAACCTGAAAGCCCTCCTTCCTTTCAGCCTGCCCTGCACTTCCCCTCTCGCCTTGTTCTCCCTCTCCTCTTTATTAAGCCACTTTTGTGGGGCTTTCACCCATTCTCTCCAATAGTGAAAAAGTCCAAGCGAGCGAATCTCCTCCNTTTTTTTTTTTTTTTTTTTCTCTCCTCCCTTTTCTCTCATCCTTTTTCTAAGTAGTGCTTGCAAGAGCTGGGGAGGCTTTGAGTGCGGTGGGGTCCCTGCCACGCCGCTTTGTTGGCATTGTGCTGGCCGGGGCTGTGCAGGTGCAGCGGGGTTTTGTCTGGGTGTTAAACACGGGGTAATTAGCCGGAGGGAGGGGAATGGGCATTGCTGCTAGAGCATTCATTGCACAGACGCATTCAGGTTCTGCAGGAATCGGGATCTGACCGCTCAGAGCAGCCCCGGCTTCTTTCTGCTGTAAGAAGAGCGGAGATTTTGGGAGGCAGCATCACCGCCGGCGTGGGTTCACTCACCTCCTCTCCGCTTGTGTTTGCCACCATCAGGGAAGGCATCTCTGATGGGAAGAATAAATTGCCATCAGCTCTCCACACCCCGGGAATGGTGAAATGACATACTGGCTCAGGAAGCCGGGGGAAAGACAAAGTCCTGTAAAAGAAACACAAATAATCTGCACATAAAACACCACAGACAGCCCTGACATCGAGGGTTAATGAGTGAGGGTCTGCCCTGACTTCAGCAGTTTTTCTTTGCAAGATCTCATGAAAATAAATCTATAATGCACACTATATGCAGTTTACGTGGCATTCGGTCTGGATATTTATTCTGAAAGACAGAAGTCTTCACTTGGTTTCATTTGCCACTAAAAAGAGAAAGAAGAGGCATAAAATAAGTAAAAATGGGAAAACTTTAACCCAGGATACCTATAGCAGCAATTGCACAAAGCAATAGATATGATCCATCCCAGGTACTGCTGTGTACTTGCTCCACAAGGTGTTTGGCACCAGCTGACTCCAGAGCAGCACTTGAACACTCATGGAGCAAACCCGAGCCCGGGAGACGGGCACAAACCCCCGGCAGCTGGTGGGAAGTTGCTGGGAGTTAAGGACTCCACATTCCCTCCGACCTTGCATTTCCAGGGTGTGAACCTCTCCTTATCCACATCTCCCATTTGTAAGCCCAGCCAGGTCAGAGCACGCCCCGTGTTGATTTAGCAGCACTTTACATTTACTTTGGACTCACTTTGTGCTGGTGTGAATAACTACATAAGTATCAGGCAGTCAGGAGAGCAAAGATGTGCGAGTAAAGCAAAATAAACTATACAAAAATCTGGAAAGGAACAGTTCCAAAAAGTCACTCAAATATTTTTGATCCGAAAAAATGAAGCATCTACATTAAGTCTGGGTCTAGGTGACAGCTGCAAATATTTCTCCTACAGTCCAGGTCAAAATTTAAAATCTCATCTTTTATTTTCCCCCATCAAGCAAAGGATAGTTCAGCAGAGTCCGTGTTTGTGGGAGTTTTCCACAAAGGGTTTCAGGCAACATAAAATGTTCCTGGCACCATTTTCAGCTGCGTGTCCCAGAGACACTTAACTCTGTATTTAATTCAGGTTTAATAGGCTGCGATTATATTAAATAAATACCAGCTGAACTGATTATTTAATACGCAGTTATAGCTGTTTTAACAGCCACGCAATTGACTGTTACATCTCAATAAACGTATGTTTTTCATCGATCACCTAGTATTTTATTTCACATCCCATAATTTTCTTATATAACTCTTGGACTCAAAGCATCGCCGGGGGTTGCCCAGCCCTCCACGCTGGTCCCGTTCACAGCAGGAGCGTGCCCGGGAGCTGCTGCCTTTCCAGGGACTCAGTGCAGGTTGGGTCGCTCCTTTCCACCTCCTCCCTGCGCTTCCAGGTGATGTAAAATTCCTCCCTGCATCCCTCGCAGCCTGGTCCAGCTGCTCCATGCCGGTACCACAGCTGCATCCCTCCACCCCTGCACTGGCCTCCCCGCAGGAAGTCAGAGATCATTCTGCTCTCAACAGGCTGTAAAGAGTTTAAACCTTCAAGAGCCTCTAGAAACGTATAATCCGGATTTCATCCTTTAAAATTCGTGGTTCCTCACCCACTGATGCTTCCCGACTGATGTTTGTGCTCTCCCCTCCGCTCTCGCTTTGCCTGCAGCTCTTCTGAAGGCGTTTACTCGGCTAAGCAGCATCTTCATCCCGGCGCTGTCAGGCGTTTGGAACGATCATAAGATACTTAAATAAGAAATTGTTTCTAAAAGCTGCATCTCTTTTCAGCCCGGAGTAACAAGCTGTTGTAAAAGCACATTTGCTGAGGTCTGACAACCGCACCACAGAATACACACGGGTTGTGTGGATTCTGGTTACCCCAAGTAAACCCTGAACTTCTCCAAAGACGGTGCCAAAATAAAAATGGTACATGTACATATTTAATTACCTGCTGGTGTTGCTATAAATGGGGTTTTTAAGGGATGCATTTTATGAAGGCTTTAACCAAGCATCCACAGAAACTGCAGGCAAAGCCATTTCCATGTATTATAGCAGTGGAATTTCCATGTTCCAGCAGAAATTTCAGGGGGACACAGCAAATAGCAGGTTATTTGTCTGATTTGTGTATGTCAGTGTAAGGTCAGCAAGCTGAAAATACAAATGTGATTTGAAAAGTGTCAGGGAAAATAATAAAAAGATATTTGCACTATTTAGTGCTGCCTACTCTTTCAGAATAAAAAAGACAAACCTCTCCACATTCCTGGCTGTCACAAGCTGCACTTTCCTATTCAGATCCCAGCCCACCAAAGCCAGTAGTTATAAATGCTCAAGAGCCAATAAACACTCCTCAGGATTTAGGCCTGGAGAAGCACATGATAAGGAATAGACAATTCTTTGTTATTACCATACGTAGCCCTCTCCTTAAGATGCCCTGACACGATTTCTCAGGCAATAAATCAGCTTTCTTTTGCTGATGTGCTAAAGCCCATCTACATAACATAAAAGCTTCTTTTTCCTTTCCACATTCAATATCCCTGTGATGGCTTTAATCAAAAGCAAGAGCACGTGCACGAGAAGAGAAAATGCAGATCTTGCATTTCTGAGAAATAATTCTTTTTGCAACTTAATACTCCTCTGAGCAAGTGGAAAAGTCCCATCCTCACCCAGCCAGCATGATCTTTATTTGCTTTATATTTTCCTGACACAGTCACAGCTCTGCACTGTTCCATCATATGGTAGAGGTATTAATTCACTATTTCCTGCATTATACAATCCCCACTTCCTTTCCAGTTTTCTCACTATAATGATGCTATAATAAAAAACAGAGGTAATAATGAAGTTGGAAAATAGTGTAATTTCTAGCTGGCTGGAATAGAGCACAGCTCTGGAAGCTGCCTTGCTACTAACTTATAACATGAGGGTTTTGAACAGTGTCTGAATGACCATGTGTGAATTGCCTCGAAAATCTGCCAATGCAGCACTACAGGATCTCCAGAGCAGCAGACCAAGGACTGACTCACTGATGGACAGAGCCAGGTAGATCAAAGATTCAGCAGCTGGGGGCTGTGTTCAATATTGACAGCAAAACTCCCTCAAATGGGGCAGATTTTGAGGTTGAGTTACAGCTCCAGCACAGTAAGGAGCCCAAGATGCAGAGATTGCCTCTGCTCCCAAATTCCTCCTGTTGTACCACCTGGGTACTGCCACATCCCTGGCACCAGCTTTGCTCCTCCTGATTGCACTGGAATAAACAGGATCTGAATCAGGACATTAAAATGAAGGTTTTAATGAGCAATTTGGAGATAACATTTCCTTTCAGCACACCCAGAGACACACCTTTCCCTCGTAAGCTCTGCTCCTCATCTGATTTTCAACACTTCATTCACGTACCCATGACAATTCCTTATACAGTTGCCTTTTCCCAAAAGAAATCCTCATGATATGGTTAAAGATACTGATCTTCTAGCTGCCTGCAGCTTCCAGAACTCCCAACACCAGGGGAAATAGCATTTCAAAAGCTGGATGCTCCTGGGAAATGGAGTAATAGCAAGGAGACAGCTTGGATGCTTTTCTCAACCAAGCAGAAGAAATATCCTCCTGCTCACACTGCAGTTACAGGAGCAAATGTGAGGAAGGGAACGCCATCTCCAGAAATGGTGACAATGACAGCTTCTTGTGAAATCAGCTAAACCAGGAATGGAGAAGTTTGGCAGTTACCAATGGAGAGCAGACCATGGAGAAGGCTGTCCTCAGTGCCAAGGGCACATTTTGCAAGGTCTGTGCTCCAAGGGCCCCTCAAGCTGCACCTCTGGGCTCACTCTCCTCTTCCATTAGCCCCTTCCAAAAGCCTCTTTTTATGGCTCACCTTCCACCATGGGACACCAGAGTCAATCAGGACAGGCCTGGCCTTACCCTTCTCCAGCAGAACAGAGGGTTTGCAGAGGAAAATTTACCTCTTCAGCTCTGCAGAGAATGGGACAAACACAAAATGTAGGACCTCTTTTATGGACACCAGCTGGAGCGTCCCTCCAATGCAGGGTTACCCCCTCACTACCCATGAGGAAAGGCTGGGCAGAGATGAAATGGGGCCAGGGGCTCTTGCCAAGCTCTGTGAGCCCACACTGAGAGCCAGACCTGTATCTCATACAGAGACACAAAATCCTCTTGTGGAAGAAAGTGTGAGAGCATAACTGTGTGTTCATCTGCCTCCCATGAAGCAGGAGCCTGCAGCCCAGCCCTGCCCAGCTCCTGCAATTACAGAGAGCTTTTGGGGGCAATAAACAGCACCCAGCTGGTTGCAGCATGGCCCAGAGCACTTGGGTTTCTGTGTCTGGAGGCTTTGCAGGCTTTGCAAGCACAGATTTAACAGGGAAACACATTTCCACAAGTGAAGTTGAGCTGCAGCTGGGAGGAAGTGGTGAATGCCTGGATAGATGGAATGCACGCTGTGGGATTGATCCAGAGACACTGGATCTCTCACTGGTCAAAATGCTGCCAGCCCTGATTGCTAGCACAGGTAGAACTGAGCTCCTGGGGAGCAGGAGGGCTCCAGTGCAAAGAAAAGTGGCATCCTGCACCCCCTCCCCACAATAAAGGAGTGCTGGGTGCCCTGCACCCCCTCACCTGGCTGCCAGCACTCTCCACAGCTCTGTGCACCTGCAGAGAAAATTCCCCATAGCAGAAGCAGATCCCAGACTGCATCAGCTACTCCATACCTTGAACAGAAATGCACACCATCCATCTTCCCTCTGAAGGGAATTTCATGCCACCTCTTCTGCATTTTGATCCAGTAGCTGTCACCTGAAACAGCCAGTGCTTCCAAGCACAACCACAAGAGAGACTTGCTTGATGCAGCACTATTCAAAATATGCCCAAACACATGATGGATACAGTGTCTGAGTGTTTTGACCTTCAAACCTCTCCCTCAGCTTTTCCATAGTCTGCAGTCAGATATGATGGTTGTTTCATTTATTTGGGGCATGTGGGCAGAGATAGGTGTCTGTTGACTGATGGTATCAGGTTGCATAATTTGCTTTTAATTTATATCTGTCCTCCCAAAGTGTCTAGTGGTGAGAATAAAATAGATCTGAGGATAAAAACAATGGCTTTGGGGCGGGAGGGATGTACAGAACATACAGTCCTCTACTCCCCACACACGTCAGCCTCTGCTGAGCACCTGAACAGACATTAACAGCTCCTGTGGGCTCCAAACTATCATGTAAGATAGAAAATTATGCCTAAGTGGTTAGAGCCCAACTAGAATTGGTTTTGGAGCATATATAAGTAAACAATAATCTGGAATTGTACCAAACTGCAAGCCTGTGCTAAAGGGATGCTGAGGCAAGCCAAGAGTCAAGGAAGTAGAGAGAGAGCAGGTGTAGCAAAGGGAGAGAGAGGTCAGAGACTGGCTCAGACACAGCACACCATCCTGGGAACTCCTTGGCTTTTGGAGGGAATGACAATGGAGCCTGTCCTGGCCTGGGACAGTGGGTTGTCTGGGAGCAAGGACAAGGACAGCTGTGTCAGGAAGCAGAACCTGGCCATGAGGGCAAAAGGAGCAGGAACAAGACCCAGGACAGCTACAGCACAGGGCATGATGAAAAGGTGAGAGCAGCTGCTGGGATTGCCCAGCACCTCTGCCAGCCACAGGGACTGGCCAGGGCCAGCCCTGGCAAGATTGGTCTGGAATTCATTCACCAGACAGTCTTTCTGAGACTGATTATACAATTTCTTCACTTGTCAGTGCACCAGTTTGTTGTTTCATTTACAGCTCCTTCTTCTCTGCAAACATGAGAGCAGCTTGTGTTTGCAGAGATTGGCAGAATGTGTTAATTAATCCTGAGACACTGAGAATTTTCTCAGCCTTTGTAGTCACACCTGACCTCTGCATCTGCAGAAAAACATTTTAATGCACTTACTACCAGATTTCATTGCAGTCATATTCAGCCATCCTGCCTCTGTCTTGGCCCTCTGGAAGAAGGTACATGCCATCTCTGCTCTCCTAACGCACCCACACACTTCAGCAGCTCACCTTTCTCCACATTAGGAGGATACAGGCACTGCCTGGCACCTTCACTGTGTGGCCACCCCTTTGCACAGGCATATGAGTAATGTTAAATTCAAGCACAAGGGTAAAGGATCTCTGTTTGTCCCTGCCAGCATCCCTGCCTGCTCACAGGAAAATTATCTGTGTCTTTTGCAGCCCAAGACCCTCTTATATCACAGTGGTGATCAGCTGACTCTTTACTTTCTCTGTAGTTGCTTTCTAGCACATAAAACACGTTACCCAGATTTAAATTGTCCCTGTGCACAAAGCAGCACTGGTGCATTTAACCCACCTGGATTCCCCTCTTTGCCATTCGAGGCTTCCCTGGACTCAGGACTCAGTTTTTGACAGGCAAGAGCCCTAAACTGCTTTGCACTGCAGCATTGCACCAGACATCATTCACACACTGAATTAACTTGTCTGAATCCCAGTGAAGATGAAGAACCAGTACATAAAAAGCCCCATGTAAGCCAAATGTTCATCCAGTTTGATTTGTTTTTAATGCCTCAGCTCATGTCAAGTCTCAGCTGGGATCTGACAGCTTATTTCCACTGACTGGGGTAAACCCAAATATCTCAAAGAGTCAGGGAGAAACATTCAAAATAATTTTAATAAGAGTGCTGGTCACTCCCAGCTCCGTTGCTGACATTGGAAGGAAGGAAGTCTTTTCCTTGCTAATCTCCCACTGTTTGCAACTTGGTCCTGCAAGAAAAGCATGGCCAGAAAGGAAAAAATATCCATCCTAACATCTGAACCTCTCCATGCCTTTGAAAACTGACTCAAGTCACTGCCTCATTACAAAGCACAGCAAGACTATAGGCAAAACTGAAGGGGAGTCTGAGATCAGCAGAGAATTTGAGCTCCAGAAAGCAACAGCTGCTTAGAAATAAAGCAATTTAGAAGTAAAATGAAATAAAGTAATTTAGAAGTCAAACAAAATAAGGAAAGAAACAGTAAGATTCAGAGTGGGATCAGAATCTTTTGAATGTCCATCAGATTCTGAATCCTGATCCAGCAGGTGAATGAGCCATCCAAGGGACATGGCTCTGTGAGAGGGTGAGCAGTCCCAGGAGCCAGGACAATGCTCAGACAGACCAAAACTGTAATTTCAGCAGAGCTAGCCAGGATATAAGAATGATCATATAAAAATTATCTCTCTTACTCTTGCACTTGTTGAATGTTGGATCCCAACAGTGGGTGAAGAACTTCCAGGCTTTCAGGTTTGCTCCATACACAAGTGAGTCTCAGGAGAGGTGGGATGGGGTGAGCCAAGCTTGGGACCAAATTAACTTGATATCCAGCATTTGGTTATTCAAAGTTGGCAACAGTGGAAAACCCTTAGAGACTTCTCCCTGGGGTATCTCCACTAGCTACCTAGAAACCCAGGCTGAGTTTTATGAGCAGAAAATATGTTGGGAGGCATGTTTGCCTCATCTGCTTTAAAAAAGAGCTATTTTCCCCTTTTTCCCACCCAGCAATTTCATTAGCTGAGAGCTATTTATGGGCTTTAACTACTCCTCTCTTTGCAGCCAGGATTTCCCAGCCTTAAGAACATCCCAGACTCTTCACTTCCAGTATTGCTTCCGTCACCCAGAAGCAATCTGTGCAAGCTTCCATGGTATCCACAGGGCTTTGTGTGAATAAAAAACCCTTTATGAGCCCAACACCTCTGCATGCTGTGCTGAGACCTTAGAGAAAACCACTTGTGAGACAGACTTTGGTGGGGAGGGGGTGGGTGGGAATGGTTAGGGGTGAGGGCAACCAGACCATTATTGAATACAGCAAGTTTTCCAGTTGATTATCCTCTCCTTTTGTCCTGGATCATGCTGAGATTTCTTTGCAGCCTGTTTGCTGAGCATCACAGACCAAAGAGCCCATCAGCCAGCACTGGCTGCTCCTTATCCCTGCACACCGAGCAGGGCGCTCTCCCTTCAGCCATCGAGCTGCAGGAGTGATTTCCCAAAGTTAGAGCATCACTTTAACAAAGCAGAAGGGGGGCTCAGTGGCAGGGAGGGAGGTCAGAGTATTAGCCTTTCACCCCTGGAGGCCGTGGCTCAAACCCTGGCTCAGGTTACCAAAGAAAGGGACTCTGGTGCGCTCCTCCCTCCCCAGCAGCCAAGCCAGCAGATGTGCTGCACCACGCTCCACCCAGCACCCCACATCCCTGTATCCCAGTTCATGCTGGGGCTCCACTTCCTGGGAACTTGGCCAGACTGACAGTTCCATGGCTACAAGTTGCCAGTGCAAAGGCCAGCAACACCCAAGGCTGTGAAGGTGAAGGCAGGCTGGGAAATATTTCCCCATTTATTTTCCTTGGGTTTGTTGATCTTTCTTCTCCAGCCCAACTGGACCAGCTGAAAATTTACTGAGCCTTTCTCCCTCTGTCATTCTAAAACTCCCTGTGACAAATGAGGTGGCTAAAAATATAGAAGAAAATATAGTTTAACTACCAACTAGCTAGGATCATCACTTTTCTTTTATATGGGCTGAGCTGCTGGGGGATTTATTTCTTTAATTACATCAGAAAGAAGCAAAAAGAATTGATTCTGAAAAAAAAAAAAAAAAAAGCTGAACTCAAAAATCATCTCAAGCTCCTCAGACTGTTCCTGGAGATAAGGCTGAGCCTGGCACTCAGAAATGTACTTTCAGAGAGGAAAATGTTTGCTGTTCTTCCTTATATTTAACCACAGCCACCAGCTGTGAATTTTTGCAACAGCCTTCTGGGAACAGTATCAAGGACAAAAACACAGCTTTGGAGATGAAGGTAGAGTAGTTTAATGAAAGTTTAAGAAGTGATTGCCAACAGGAGAGATGGGGTTGATGGGGTTTTCATTTTATCTGAGATGTGTCCTACTTAGGGGTCTGACATAAGTTTACATTATTTGCATCTAGAAAGTACTCTGGTTTGTTTCAGGAAGAAGTGGAGCTGAGATGTTCTTCCAAACCAGCTGATCTCCTGGCACTTTCAAAGAGGATATTTTACAGGGACAGTAGACTTGTCAGCACTTCTAAATTTCCTGCTTCATGACTTAAAGGAAGGTGGGATTGCTGAGGTTTGATTCATGGTGAGGTAAACATCCAGATGCTTTTGAGACCAGGTTGGATGGGGCATCAAGCAACCTCTAGTGGGAGGTATCCCTGCCAATGGCAGGACAGTGGAAATAGGTGAATTTTGAGGTCCCTTCCAACCAAAACCATACTGTGATTCTCTGTGCAAGCACCAGTGAAGGATGGGGCAGGAGGACAGCTGGAAGTGAGCTGCAGGTTGAGTTACCAGGCAGGTTCAACCATTTTAAAGGCCAGACTCATTGACCATGTACAAGATCAGTCCCCACACTTGTGTTCCAGGAGAAGCCAGTGAATCTCAGGCAGATCAAGCCCACCAGAGGCTCATCCCTGCAGCAGCACAATCCTCCAGGGGCTGAGTGACCACTGCACTTCATGTGCTGTGCAAGCTCAGACCTTACACAGCCCACTGTGACTGCTCCCAGCAGACCTGCGTGCTGGATACAGACAGCCTAGAGCTGAACTGGGCGTGAACTGGGGGCTCTGGGCTTTTGAACCCACCCATCTGTCCATGCAGGCACCCCACAGGGGCTCAGCACAGATGAGTGAGTTTTACATCTCTGCTGCTTTGCAGGAAGCAGGGACCACCATGGCTGTCCAGCAGACACGACCCACTGGTGCTAATTTAACTTTAGGTATTTCTTTTCCCTTCATGGAGGAAAAAAACAAATACCAGACCTTTTGCACCTGGTGAGGAACGGCTGTTTGTTTAGACAGCCAAATGAAGTCATCGCTGAGACACGATGCCCTCACACCCCCTTCAGTACTCCCTTGCCAGAAACCATAATGGAGTGAAATGACCCATCACCATCCACAGCTGTCTGATACAACCAGGAATGTTTCTGCCTCCTCCTCAGCCTCCTCTCACCATACAAAAGCCAAACTTATCATTGCCACTTAACACAAACAAAAATTCATCTCCCGAGAATGAAAAGGAGGTGGAAATCACTGCACAACCAATTTCTCCTGTGAGTTGTCCTGTGAACCTTCTAATGAAGTCTACAGCACCCCAGCCTGCCCTGCTCTGGGGTCTGGCCAAAGCATCACACTTATCCCCAGCCCAAGCAAAATTGCCCCAAAGAAGCTCCATGCTCTAACAACACTCCTCAAGACAAATGGAAAACTAAGCATTTTTTATTTGCATTTTAAAACAAAGGTTTCTAATATCCAGACTATTAACTTGGCTATGAGGCTTTCAGAGCAAAACTTGTTACTCACTGTGTGTTTTGTTGTCACTAAGGTATATTAAACACTATTAATTGTGATGCCTTGCTATTATGCTATTTGGAGACTTGCCACAAGCCCGCTTCCGCCCAACCTGTATTATGCTGTGAACCTTGGAGGCATTTTAAACATCTCGTGCAAAATTCATGAATGTGAAAAGGAGCCTGTCTATGTTTCCAACATCTTGAGGGGCTGGGGAGCCTTCCTGAAACCCAGCTCAGTTCAGGGCTCATCCTTAGCAGCTACTACATCTCAATCCAACCAGCCAAGCCCCATCTCAAGCCCGGATTATTACCAAGGTCCATATGCACCTTCCTTCTAATGAATATAGGCTTAGGGCCATCTCATGCATTATTTACCAAGGTGTGCTTATTATGATTGCAATGATTTAAGGCAGTTTGTTACAGGCACAGCTCAGAGTGATTGCGATCAATAGAAGGAACAAGAACAAGCCAATCTGCATAGAACAGCAGCCCGGGTCCTCAGGGACTGTGCTTCCCTGCTTAACCCTTCCCAACCCGGCACAAGAGAGGCTTGCACTTGTTTGATAGACACAAAGAGTTGGTTCCCTCCCTCTTTGCACTCCCCACTCTGGTCAGGGTTTCAAAGGGGTTCTGCAGCTCCTCCAGCTGTTTGTTTGTTGGGCAGGATCCCACGTGCTGGCACAACATTCCTCATGGTATTAAAGGTGCACCTTGGATGTGGCTCATGGATCTACTCATGAGCAGATGTCATGCCCCCTCCTCCAGGCCCCACTTACAAAACCTCCATCTCTTTTCCCAGACATGAATTTACAAATAGTGGCTTTTGCTGCCAGCTGGGCAGGTTCAACCCCAGAGGATGCTAAGACAGCAGGTATGAAACAATTACTGCAGACAAGTAGCTGGCCACTGATCCTGCCTGCCTGAAAGGTGGTGGGAGCTTCCTCAGCAAGAACTGGAAGGAGACAGGGAGAGGGATGTAGAGCAGTTTTGTGACTTTACAAGTTTACAGACTGAGGTATCTTTGCACCTGACACCTCCTAATGTAAAGAATTATGGTTCAGCATTTGCTTTGTGTACCCTGGGAGCTGGAGCAGATCTCTGGGCTGGTCAGGATGACCCAGTGATGTGGCTGCAATGTCCCACCAGCAGCATGAGGTCCCAAATGCCAGGAGATCCTTCCCTGCAGCACAGGGAGCAGGTAACTGTGACCCCTGGGCAGGACAGGAGTGTGGTTTAAGGACAACCAGTAAACACTGCTCTGTATTTCTCCAAACCTCCTCACATGAGGTGAGCCTGGAGATGTCCTGCCCCACTGAGGACACCACTGGTCTCAGCTCACCTCGCTTTTCCATCGGACCCGGCACACGGGAAATATATTCATTACTTCAAAGGGGAAGCAAACAGGATGTCTGGACAAAGCACCAAATAAAAGGCTAATGACACAAATGGATATTTAATACAATGACTTCCTCTGATTATCCTATAAGGAAACACTTCAAATGCTGTCCATTTTCAACATCCTGCATCATTGCAACGTGCTTCAGAGGCTGGGAGGGAATTTTCCACACCACACACTGCTCAGGTGCCTTTACCTGCCCGCTGCAGACAATTTGGTACATCATGTACAGCCTGCACAAGTGGCTCAGGGCCCTGGGATGCTCTGCCAAGCAGCAGGGTAGGAGCATTCTTCCTCCTCACCCTCAGTGCTCAGCATCCCCAGCACAGTGAGAAGGGTGACAAGGCACTGCTTTGGTGGCTGGTCACCTTACAAAGAAATTCCCAGGGCTACAGAGGAGACCAGAGTTACCTTTCCCCCTCCACTCTGTCCGTGGATTAGCCAGCAGAGCATCAGGAGCTGGGGATAACACCAGCACTGCAAAGCACTGCTTGGGTTCAGCCCCCAGACTGGCTGTCCCAAGGTCTGTCCCACAGCCTGAGCCATCCCCCGGTTACTTCTGTGCTGGGGGGTCACTGAACAAATAGTTTATCCCAAATCCCTGCTTAGATTAAACCAAGGCAGGATTTCATTAGCACAGCACTTGTTCTGCTGCTGCTGAAATCTCTGGAGAAAAGACAACTGAAGCCTTTTGCTTCATAGCAACTGGAAGGAAGAGGCAAGAAAAATGTAGTTCAGTTAAAAAAAAAAATTGTTTCCAGAGTCAGCATGACCTGATGATTGCTTTGGGTTAAACTAAATCCAACCCAATTGGCCAAGAGGCCAGAGACATCAATATGTAGGATTAAGCTTAGAGTTCTTTTTGCTGATGAGAGAAGCCTGAAAAACTTCTCTGTAGAAATTACCTTTCATTTCTCTGTAATTTTTGATGTGAAAAATTCAAGCGAGAGTTGAGCTTTATATGGTTACTAAATAGCAAAATAATGACACCATTAGGAACACAAAGCTGAATGCAAAAAGTTCCTTTCTAGTTTAAACTCATAGGTTTTGTTAACAGTTATTTCATTCCAGTGCCTAGCCAGCACTTTGTTTAAAAGAGGTCTTTGTTAATATTTTGATTAAGTTAATAAACATTATTAGGCAAACTTGCCTCTACACAGCTAAGGAAGATCTAGCAAAACCAGAAAAGAACATTTGACAGTCCTAAAAATTCTAAGATAAGGAAATACATAGGAAATACAAAAAGGAAATTCCCACAACATCAGTAGTCTTTAACCATTCCAGCAAAATTAAATACATAAATTAAATGAAGTCTAATTAAACAGCAAATTTTATTACAGGCTATTTTCAAGGCACTGTTCCTCCAATAAAGGAAATCTATGGTCTGGGGAGGAAGAGGAATACTTTCTAATGTCTTTTGAAGTCTGACTTTCTTCCAGCAATTTATACACTGTTTGCTGGGATAATTCCACTGGGGAAAAAAAA
>VXBI01000755.1:1837577-1849226 GCA_013397375.1 Toxostoma redivivum | reverse complement strand
AAAAAAAAAAAAGGAAAAGCCAAACAAAACTAAAACCCCTTTTTCATTTCTCAGCAACATCCTTGGGATATAACTTGTTTTCCTGATGCAATAAAGAGAGTTGTGACCAATACAGTCATTGCTGGTAGTAATCAGTCTCTGGCATCTTTGTACATGGTGTGAATTATAGTTATTTCTGTACTAGTGATGCAATAGCAGCTTTCTACCCATCTTGAGTTGTTCCTAAGCTCAAGGGAAAGAGGTTCATTCAATCCCATTTTTGCTGTACAGCTGCTTTAGGAAAGAAGCCAGTTAATGTTCCATCCCAGGCCAAGAAAAATAATTTTCAAGGATGAGATAAGACAGAATTTGATCCTATGTTTACAGCCCTCATTGCAACAAAGGCCAAGCCAATAGACCTGTGGGAAAGCCTCTCTGTCTCACAGAGCATCAGTGGCAACCAAGAAGTGTTTGCCCCAAAGAGCAAAGAGGTGTTTGCTCCTCCAAAACACCTTTCTGGAGCAACACAAGGGATTAACTGCTCTCATTATTTGATAGCTCAAAGCTCCCTATTGATTCCCAGCTACTGCTGACACTAAGGAATCACAATTAGTTGTGGTCAGTTCCCCTACTGGAACAAAGCTGCTGGCACAACCCTCAGCAGGCAGAGCCTGGGGTCCCATTACCTGCTCACACAGCCCAACACCAAGAGAGAAATCAAGATGCAAAATCAGGAAAACACCTCCATTCAGATTCAAGGCCACCTCCTTCTTCTCCCACAGGAGCCCTAGGCTCCATCACCTCCTCCAGCCTGGGAAATAAGCTCCTCTTTTCTCACAAATGAGCTGTTTCAACAGGCAGCAGCTGATGCTGGGCCGCTCGCTCGCATCCACCTCCAGCTGCTGGCAGATCACACAGCACAGGAGGTGAAGTGTCACTGGGGCTGAGCAGCAAGATTGGACCTGCCCTTCTCCAGCTGCATCCGTTGTGCTCTTGGGGCTGGGCCAGGCTCGAGACAGAGGATCTGACGGGGTGGAAAAGGAAATTCTGTGCATTCCTCGTCCGTAGCCTACATGCCAAGTGAAATGCAGCCATGAGCAGCCAGACCTCTGAGGCGTTGTGAGAGCTGCAGAAACTGCAGTGTTTTACAGCACTGCTGCTGAGCTGGGTCCAGAGAAATCAGGCTGCTTGGGGTATGAAATAATTAGCCCTCCAGTTGTACTGCTGCAACAGGTGAAATATTAGGAGGAATGCAAATCCCGGGATACACCCTCCAAATACTGAATTCTGGCTTAGGAAAAACACCTGCCCCAAAATGTTCTGAGCATGTGATTTTAATTTTCTATGACCTTTTTACATCGCTCCTTAGCCAGGCACAAAAATATCCTCCTCAGAAAAACTTCTGCCTGGAAATGATGGTCCTTTTTCCCCAAGTCCTTTAAAAGGGAAGAAAATTACTTGTCTTCCAGAAATATGCTGCTGTGAACAAGCAGTGCATGAACTGCCTGTTTGGGGGAAGGAAAAAAAATAATGTTCTGCATGGGGAATTCTCTCAATGCTCATCCATGCTCATCCCAGCTGTATCCTGAGCAACCTGATCTAGTGGAAGGTGGCCCTGCCCACGGTGGTGGAGTTGGAGCTGGATGGTCTTTAAGGTCCCTTCCAATTCAAATTGTTCTGTGATTCTGTCCTAACAAACACAACTGTAATGAAATTAAAACACAACAGCAGGAAAATCCAGCATAAATGCAGTGTGACCTTGATAATTAACTGTTGAAAAAGTCATCCTTTGGTTGCCTTCTACCAGTGCATTATTAACTTTGTAAATGGAAATATCCCATGAGCAGAGTCCTGGCTGCTAATCACAGCATTGTGATAAATGCCCTTTAGTGCTCCATCTTCCTTCAGAGGGTTTTGAGGGGGGAAACTGTACTTCATCCCCACAAGAACACGAGCTCCTTTTCATCCCCTAAAGCACTGTGTGGTTTGCTGGGTTGTTCCAGATCCAGTCACATCCCCTCAAGAACTCTTCACCCCAGGTAATTTTGGTCCCATGGTGTAGCTGGGGATCTGTGGAGATGAAGAACATAAAAGACACACAAAGTATGTCCCTTTTATAAGAAATGTTAGAGAAGATTCTGTTCAATATTCACGTCCAGGGGTGCCTGTCAAGTATCCCATGTCCCAGGAGTTGCATTCACTGATCTTTGTGGGTCCTTTCCAACTCAGGATATTCTAACATTCTGTGTGCAGTCAAACCTTTAAAACTTTCAGCATGAGGGAGCTGGAGCCAGCAACACTCATGCCTTGGGGAGAGAAGATTCATCCTCCTAAAACATAACCTGTGCCTTCCCACTCCAGCCTGGCAGCCAAAATATCAGCCAATACCACCACAGCACCTCACCCAGTCCATCCACAGCTGCTGACTCTGATGGGCCAGCTCTGGTCCAGGATGGCTTGGACAGAGCTCACAGTCAGCTCACAGTCCAGGCATTTCTGGCAAATGTACCTCTGATTCAACAACTACATTGGGTTTGGAGACCTTTTGGCATTTGAAAACACACCAGCTCAGCTAAAATCCCCAGGGAACAGAATGGAGAAGGGTGCCAGCAGCCAAAGGGAAACAAATTGCTCCAAGACTCTTCCAGGAAGGCGGTCACACTGTATTGGCATTGGCCACAAAATGCTTTCTTCACCACTAAAATAATGTTTCTGCCACTGCTACCACTTATTTCACTCCACTATCAGGAATACACTCCTGTCTTTGTAAATCTGCTTCCTAGAAGGGTTCATAACCCTCCCACTTGTAGCATTCAGTGTGGGACTCATTCCAAGGCATAGGGCAGGTGTGTGGTCCAGGTGCACTCAGTGGTCACCTCTGGTTGTTGCTGTGTCACATCTGCTTGGAGGAAGGTACAACCCTCTTCAGACACCTATCCATTACTGTGACCCAGGAAGGAGGATGAACTTCAGGAGAGAAAAGCCAAGAAAAGCAATATGTGAGGCATCATCATTAGGGAATTCTCCAGAGCTCTTGGTACCATACCCACAAAAGCAGAAGTGCCTACAAATACAGATGTGTACTTCTACCCTTACAGTGTGCTAGAGGTATAAATTATCCCCAAGCAGCTGACCTAAAACTACTTCTGCTTCCACATGAGGAGCAGTTTCAGGGTGAGATGACTCTGACTCGAGCAGGTCAAACTGGGGGCATTGGCCCCACAAGAGAAATGGGTCACAGATCAAGCATGCAGGAGGTATGTGGTGGGGATGTCACTGACACTTTGTCCATCAAAGGGCTCAGTTAACAGCTGTACCTGATGCCAGCAGCAACATATCAATGCTGCCTAAATGGTTTTTGGTGTTTGAACTTGCTCACACGGATGCTTCTTTCAGCTGGATTTGTTACTCTCAGCATCTTTCCTAAACCATGCCATTAGTGTTCTCTACAAACTGAAGAAAGTCTCTTTTCAGGGCTGATATCTGTGAAACTGCTCAAACTCAAATTCACATTCCTCTAGCCAAAATGGCCAATGAAAAACTTTGGGATAAATATCTTGTATTTCTTGGGTAGAGCAGAAACCTCCCAAGGCAGGATAATGCCTGTAGGTGCAGCAGATGGAGTTTATGCTGAGTTGGCACAGGCTTTGCTCTCTTGTTGAAGGACAAGTGACACAAGAGCCACAGTTTTTCTTCCACATTTCTTCCCAGAAAACAGTTGGGAATCAGGAACAGCCTTGCAGCACATGTGCTGGGGATAAACAACTGCATTGCTTCTAAAACAATGCAAACAGAGCTACAAAAACATGGGCCAAAATCCTTGCCCTAAAAGGGTTTTTCCAGCCCTGTGTCCTGTGTCCTGTTCCTTTGACCTTGCCTTTCTAACATTAACACATACCACACATTTTTCAAAAAGCAACCAGCAAAATGAGATATTTCACTGCATCTGATCCTCCCAGGGAGAGATGAGAACAAAACCTCCTAATGCACGTTAATCCCATCACCAGAGCACTGCTGAAAGATGGCTGATACTTGGGATAGGAGCACTGGCAAGGGATAGGAAAGACTATATCAAGGCTTCCACATCCCACCCCAGCAGTGGCTGCCTATCAGTGGCTGGGGAAAATATTCTCAAATATAATTTTCTCCAGCATAAATAAGTCTGAGCAAGGCTCACCCATGATCCAAAGCAGGAAGCACCATGCAATCTGGCTGTGTAAGGTGTTGCATCAGGCAGGGGGTGGCCTGGCAGTTCTTGGGTGATGGGAAGCAAACCTCACTGCTCTGCACGTTTTGGGTCAAATTCCCTCCTCAGCACGAACCCTTCTGCTCCATCAGAAAAACCCAGAATGAGACAATTTACACCCACGGGACCCTCAGCCACTGGTCTGGGGGAGAAGGAAGCCTCTGGCAAATCCACTGAAATACAAACAGAGTATGGATAAAGGATGACACCTCCAACAGGAGGAAGGGAGAGTCAAGCAGCAATTTCCATCCTGGGGCCAGGGCAGGTGGCAGCAGCAGCAGCCGCCGGGGCTGTGCACAGACTTGTTCTCATTTTTGTCCTTTGACCTTCTCCCCCTCAGCAGCTGAGCCTTGTTTACTGGCATTTCAGCAGCCCATCTCCTGTTTCCATTAACCCTCAGAGAGGTGGGAGGCAGAGAAAGGAATGGGTTTGCACACTGGGTGCTTGGTGCCCTGTGTGAAGGGCAGTGAGCTGCTCTCAGGATACACCACAGGCACAGATTTATCCCTGGGGAAGCATGGGGACAGCAGCCTGGCATGGGCTTGCTGCTTTGCCTGGTCCACAGCACACTGGGAGTGGCACAGCACTTGTAAGGACTCTGGAGCCACCAGCTTTGCCTCTGATGCTGCACATCTGGGGGGCTTCACTGTTCTGACAATTAGACAGACAGTGTCAAAACTAGCCCTGCTTTGCCCTCAGGCTGTGTTTATTCAGCACAGAGATGAGACATTTTCAGCATTCCTCCACCAAGCCTGACCTTGTAAGAGAATAAAATCTGAAGGATCTGTCCCCCTGCAAATGACACCGTGGAGACTTCAATGCCCCTGAACAGCCATGCCCCATGGGTTAAATCCACGAGTTTAACATAGAAACAAAGGGAAAATATTGCCCTGCTGACACTGAGAGCCACTGAATTCAACTGATCTGAGCCACTTCTGGCCAAAAAGAACAGATATTAAAGATACCTGCTACAGGCAGGAAGGCACATCACTCATTCTCCCTCTTGATAACACTGCAGTTACTACAGCATGGCTGGTACCTGGGTTATAGTGCAGGATTTTTGTGGGGACAGTGCTGAGACAATCCTGAGCCATCCTGGGCTATGAGCCAGGCCAGTGCTGCCCTTTGAATGCCCAATTAATTAGTGCTCCATGGAGCACACGTTCAGGAAAAGCCCTCCCAAGTCTTCACATTTTCAATGCATGGTGAGAAATAAGCTCTGCTGCCCTGCAAAATCATCAAAGTTTAGTTTTGGGATATTTATATTTATGGACTTTTACTTTTCTCTTTTTCTTTTCTCTTTATGGAATCTATTGGTAGCAACAAAGAAGAAATTTCATCTGTGCACCACTGCCAAGTGCAAGGCATCAGCCCTTAGTTTGGAGAAACCCACAACCATTCTCCAAGATAAATGCTGATTTTAATGACAAGCTCTTATGCAGTTTTTCACGATGGACAGACAGCCAGACTGAATCTCCTTCTACTCCTAAAGGGTTTCACTCAGGCCACAGTCAGCCAGCCTGGCTTAGCTGTAGGTTTATTTGCCATACGTAGACCTGACAGATAGTGAAGGGCACAGATTTATCATTATCCCTGCAAGTACAGGCTCCTCACCCTGTGCCTGGGAATTAACAAATGGCACAAAGAACAAATTGAGGATTACAAGGACCCCTCGGTCCCTGCAATGTCCTGCTTTGCTGCTGGCCCCAGGGACTGAATGCTCCCCTTCCCTTTGTCTGATCCACACTTGGGCAGGTGGCAGCCCCTCGCTGGACCAGACAGCAAGCATCAGGCTGCTGATGAATATCCATCTAATTAGAATTATGGATTCTCCAGACCAGCCCTTCGACTGCAGAAATTAGCTAGTTTATTCCAATAAAGATGCTAATACAGGGGGCTTTGTGAAGGGCGAGAAATTCCCATTGTCATTCAGAAGCAATTTGTAGCGGATTTGAAGCCTTTGAAAAGGTGACGTGCTGGTGGCTGGGTTTGTATAATACCCATCCCCGAAATTCACAGCTGAGCATTCTTCCCCTCCATATGCTTCAGTGCTGCCCAATTTGTATTCCCCCGGTGAGGAGGAGCTGGAGCAGAGCAGGGAGGGATAGAGAGGCAGGGGAGGGTGGCTGATCCTGGGGAGGGGGAATATCAGCATGGTGGGGCAGAAGGGCTTGGGATGCTTGGCTAATCTCCCTGCAATGCATAGCCTGAAACAGAGAGAAAGGTCTAAGGTGCCTTCACACATTTGTTTTAATTATTTAATGCTTCTTCATTTTGCTGGTATTGAGACACTCCACATTGCTCCTTTGCTTTCTGGAGCTCAGACCTTCATTAGTCTTTATTTCTAGTGATTGATGTTGAAGTTAACTGTATTTCTCCAGAACAACCCCAAAATCCTTAGCTGAACTTTTCAATTGAATTTAATTTTATCTCACCACTCACTCTCCAGATGCAGCCTTCTGAACTGGAGACTCTTCTGGTGGTGTCCTGCATGAGTCACCTGATGGAACTGAATTATCTGGGGAGGTCTAAGCTCTCCAAATTGCTTGGCAGGTGACTTTTTACTCACCTTCTAGCCAGACTTGCCTCTTATGCACCAGTGTCTGCAGCAAACCTAATCAGCATTTTAGGAACAAAGCACTTCTGCAAACTGCAGCCTAAACTCACATAAAATCCTAATGCCTCCCTAAGCTACTCTTCATGGAACGCTCTAGGAGACATAATGATGTAAAAATGTTTCTCTAACAGCTGCCTGGAAATGGAGGTAGAGCTCTGTAGCACAGCAAAGGACTATTTTTGTGGAGAGGGCATCCTCTTGCACTGACCTTCCATGCTGTGCTCTTTCCATCTTGTGACATCAAGCTAAGGAATGACAGCAGAAGCCATGAGCAGCTGGGGCTGCTCTCCAGAAGCCCTGATGCACTTGACTCCTGTCCATCTCTCTGTCTCTGTAGCTTTATCCATGCACAGCCTGGCACTGAATTTCACATTCACTGTGGATTGCATTGCTCTATTAAGTGCCAGGGGTTGCTCTACTGTAAATGTCACTCCAAGGCTCTCAGTCAGGTATTTCAACTCGTGCCTAAATTTAAACACAGAATGGCCATGCTGAACCCAAGGGACTACTCCCATGCCTGCTGCAAATACTTTAAGGTCAAATAGTTTAGAAGCACAAGTGAGGGAGGAGGAATATTTCCACCTGCTCAGGATTCTGCCTTTGCCCATGGGCCATGGCCCTCCTTAGGAGAGGACAACACTGACCAGCTCAGAGCCCATAAATGCTCACTTTCAGCCACAGTGAAGAGCTTCACATCTCTGGGAATGCATCAGCAGCTGTAGCTGAACCAGTACTAGGTTTTGATGCTTGAAGCAAGCATCAGTTTACAACTAATAGGTAGAAGAATATTAATAAATATCTGCATAGGCAAAAAGGAGGTTTGGTCCCCAGCCAGGGCAGCTGATGCATCTGTGAGATGTTGGCTGTGCAGCCTGGCTTGCCACAGGTCCCTTGTGTGACCAGAGCACAGATGAGGATCATACAGAGTAGGAGAGCAGTCTTGGCTGAGCTCAACTTTGTACTCTGAAATAAGCTAAATTCAGCTCTGAAACCCCCTGAGTAGGGATTAGAGAATCTGTTTGTGATCACAAAGCACTACATAATTGTAACTGAACATTTCTTTTCTTATCTTATTTGCAATGTTAATATGAACTTTAATGAAAAGGAGAGGAAAAAAATGTTTCTCAGACATTTTGGCCAGCACTGAAGCAATGCTTTACATTATCTACCCAGAAAAAATAGCTTCACTAGAACAATAATTTTTTTTAACCTCTTGAAAAATGGAGTGAAGATAGTATTTTATTTTTGGTTTCCAACTAGCTTTTTGTGTGTGGGGCTCAGAACTGGGGAGTTTTCTCTGGTCCTTAATGAGGACAGAGCCATGGTACCTTCCTCCCAAATGCAACAGGGAAAGGAGAAAGGAACCAATATCACCAAAATGTCCCAAATAGATTGGTCAGGCTCAAGCCAAGGAAGAGTGTAAAGATCAGGACAGAGACCCAGCAGCACATGCTCACAAACACCTCCACACTGAAGCTCTACAAGGAAGAGGGGAAAGGGAAGGTTACTGCGCTCCAGGCAGCAAAAGCATGGCCTTGCAGCCCATCCCTCACTCCAGTCTGGTGACATCCACATCCTTCCCATGGTGAAGAAACTCCACCATGCACCCCACAAACCACAGGCTCTGTCACCTGCCTGCAGGTCAGGTCTCACTTGTGAGTGTTGGTAGCTTTGTGGCACTGGAAGGATGAGCACATCCCACTTGTCCCCAATTCCTCCCCTCCTCAGAGGCTCTACATGCTTTAGCTCTGCAGTTCAGGCTTTTTGGGCCCCCATTTTAGTGCAGCCCATGATGCACTGAATGTAGGAAAGGGGCTGGAAGGGAGGATGCCTTCCCTTGGGGACACAGTCCCCATGGGAGGTTTCCCAGTGCCACCATCAGCCCTACCAACACAGCTGGGTTGTCACCTCCTGAATGGTGCCATTGTTCCTGCCTCCGAAGTAAAACAGACACAGGAGGTGTTTCCACCCAAAGAAAACCAGTTTCCACTGGTGACTTCTTCCCCCTTGCTCAAGAATCCTCCCTCCCTTTCAGGGCCCCTGTAGCTTTCCTTTGTGCCTCTTCCAGGATGAAAAGAGGTAGTCATTGATTGTATTAATAATTCAGGGCCTAATCTCACAGACGGGTGTTCACAGCCCGTGAGGTGGCAATCTTTCATCTTGAGATCAGGATCAGCCAGATCATTTAGAGGTCAAGGAAGATAGCTGCAGTATGGAAAATGCCTTCAAAATAATAGGTTTAGGCAATCCTCATGCATGGATGGAAATGGCAGATGAAAAGCTCGTGTGTCTCATGCTCTCAGTTGCACCTGCATGTCAGCCTAGTGATGCCCACAAACTCTTGAAGGTGATTTCCATCACTGTCAGTGAGCTGTGATCTCTGCCACATATCCCATGGCAGGGGGACTGGAACTGGATGATCTTTAAGGTCCCTTCCAGCCCGAACCATTCTATGATTCTACAGCAAGTCTCAACCCATCAAAGTTTCCCCAGTCACCTGAGCCCTTCTGGTTTTCAGGACAGCACCTGCCTCCTGATAATGGCTCTCGTGCTATCGTTCCTCTTTTCCCATGACCAAGCTCCTCCTTTAACTGCCTGTTCACTTGTGCTGTCTTAATCATATCTGGAAGGACAAACTCTACTGGCACTATTTGCTTTGTTTGGTTTGTGGCCAGGAAGGTCCCTGCACAGGCAGAGTGGCAAATTCATCTCCAGGACTAAGAAACTGGTCACAGGCACCAAACTGGAGATTCACCAGACATGCCAAGAAAAGGGAAACCTGAATATGCTGGATGTAGTTTTAACCTGGCTGTAGTTTACACATGGGGACCAAATTTACATTAGTACTCTGGGAGTTTCCCTGCAAGGACTCCACCCTCCAAGGAGTCCTCTTGTCCCAGGACCCGCAGTCATCCCCACCAGTGCCCTGCTAGCTGGGTGCTGCTGTCACCACAGGGGTGAAGCTCACACAGAAGGTGCCCATGAAGGGCCGTTGTTGCTCCTACACCTTGCAGGGTGTTTATGGAGGAAATGGCAAGGTCAAAGACATGCACCTTGCACCTGGAACTGGAGGTGCCAACTCCTGTTGTGATGCCAAAGATTAACGGGTGAGCTGATAAGAGCTGGGGGAAGTGGCCAGCGGAGACTTCTGAGAGTTCCCACGAATGCAGCTGTGCTTTGCTGGAGCCTCCCCAGTTTGGGGCTCCTGGCTCCCAACAGGGACTGGGCTCAGCACCAACTTGCTGCCGCCGCAATGCTCTGCTGCTGTTACCAAGGCACCTCAGCGCCCTGTGCATTAGCATTCTTCTGTCCTGTGCTTTGTCTTCTCAGGGAAGCCCTTCCCCAGCACAGCCTGTGGTTGTGGTGGCAGTGCCCCCCCAGCCAGCAGGGGCACAGTCCCCAAGAGCTGGGATTAGTAACGCTCCAGTGTTCGGTATTTTACAGCCTGGGACTCACGCCCGACCCACTGCGCACACCTGCAGGAAGGCCTGGGCTTGCCATCACTTCTCCCCCCTCCTCTTTGTCTGCTGCATTCACTTGGGCTCCTCTGAACAAGCAGTTTACCTTCTCCCAGGAAGGGTCTGTGCCTGGTTTCCTGTCTGTGCATCATCCCAAGCCTGACAGAAGCTGGTCTGTCTCTGCTGTGGGGTCCAGACACCACAGTATCCAGAACTAAGGACTGATTTGCAAATAATTATTACGGAAGGAAGCTGTTCCTTCTATAACTGATAACTTATCTGGTATACATCAGGCTTTCCCCAGTCTTCTCTCTGTTCCTGCTTTAATAACTCATCCCCAAACACATTGTTCCTTTGTCAGGACTATGCACTCACTGTGTCCACATTTAAGAGAAAGCCCTCTTTGATGGCAAGGTTTCTGTAGCAGGGCTGTTTAGATTTTTTGTGATTAAATCACATCCATTTTCTAATTTGTACCTTACACACACTCAAATCCCTCCTTAAGCCTGAGCTGTACAGGCACATTTTGTCTTCACTGCTGACTTAATCAAGCAGTGGAGAGCTGCTGTGTGCTCTCTGCAGTTGCTGTCTCTTGCACACAGAGGAGAAAGGGGAGAAAGAAACACTTTGCAAAGGGCTGCTATTATCCACACACTACGGCGACAGCATATTTAGTGTTGGTGGCTCTGGGGCTGCAGTAATTAATTGCGTGTCTGACACTTTGGTTGGCACAGCCCGGCACTCAGAGCTTTCCCATCGCCCTGGTACCCGTGCATGCCAAAACCAGCCCCCACAGCCTCTCTGGGAGATGGGTGCTGATCCCAGGAGTGGTGGGGAGGCTTGGGGGCGAGCTGCCACACTGGCCAGCCCTGGACAGTGCTGGGTGCTGGGATAGCTGGTGTGGGCGACTACACCGAGGGGCTCTTAGAGCAGCCTGGGGTCTCCATCCCTTCCCACCACTCAGTCCTGCTGAGGATCCTCCTCCCACACCCAGTCCAGTCTTTGTCCCAGTCCCCCATCAATGTAAAGATGTTCTCAGCACCTACACACACCCCAGGGGCTGGAGAGTGCGGTGCCCCCCAAACCCTATTTCCCCTTCATCCCCTCCTGCTGCAGGTGGAGCATCCCCACCTCTCCGGGAAAAGCCTGAAATCCTCCTCCGCGTCCCCGAGCCCTGCGTGCCTGTATGCAGAGAGGAGGTGCTGGGGGTCGGCGTGTTGCAGAGGAGACCCCCAGCCCCCCTCCGCGGGGCCGGGGCTGCGCCTCCCTCCATCCCTCCCTCCATCCCTCCCTCCCTCCGCCGCTCCTTGCGAACGGCGCTGCTCAGCGTGTGCGGAGGGAAGGAGGGG
>VXBI01000755.1:1817610-1829938 GCA_013397375.1 Toxostoma redivivum | reverse complement strand
TAAGCAAATGGGGCTCAGTTTTGGTGCGCGCACCCCCAATTCCCCGTTCCCCGAGCAGTCGCGGTGGGTGTTTTTCCTTGACCTCATCTTCTTTGTCTCCCCGCTCCTCATCCCACAAGGAAGGAGATGGTGGAAATCAAAGCGGCCAAGGCAGCCGGGAGGTGTTCCTGACAGCGCCAGGTTACTTTGTCCTCCGCTTCCCGGGTGCCGCGAAAGGCAGGGTGGACACTGGTGGGGGGACCCATCCTAACACCCCCATCCTAAATTTCTGCCGTGAAAGCAGTGGGGTCGCGCTCCCCACGGCGGAGGGCAGAGCCGAGGAGGATGGTGGAGGGCTCGGGGGGGTCATTGCGGTGTGATTTGGGGTCGGTGGGGGGGGCGGGGGCCGCCCGGGCAGCGCGGCCGCGGGGCGCACCTGGGCGGGCGGGGGATGCGCGGGCGCTGCGGGCGGCCGCCCCTTCTCCCTTCATCGCCCCGCCGCTCTTGGTGGGGGGGCTCAGTACCCTCGTTTAGCCTGGAAACCCTGCCTTGGCTGGGCCGGGAGCTGTTGTGCTGTCCGAGGGCGGGATGGCAACCAAATGGTCCCGCGAGCATCGGCACCCCCGGGCCGGCCGCTCGCAGCCGCCGCGGGGCTCGGCCCCCCCGCCGCCCCGGCTCCGATGTTTGTATTGTGTCAGAAAAGGGGAGAATTTCAGAATTACAGCTGAAAACGCCATCTGTTTCCAATGAATCCCCCATAGTTTTTCACAATGTTTTTGGCAGATCTCTGCCTGCAAATTCCTTCAAGCCCTGAGTGCTTGTTTTTGTTGGGGGAGGGGAAACCCAGTCCACAGAGGCGGATTTGTTCCTTCCAAAACTCTCCAGTTTCTTTACCTCTTTTTTTTTTTTTTTTTTTTCACTTGCAAGGGGGGAAAAATGGAGAGAAAGCAGGAGGGAGAAAGAGAAAGAAACGCTCTAAGGCTTAAATGTCCCTGTCTATCTTCTTAGTTCAGTAAAACTTTCCCTTTTTTAAAAAATTTTAATTTATTAATTTTTAAATCGCCTCTGCCTTTCTTTTGCATAACCGTAGGTGAAGTAGTCTTGCACACACATGCAGGAAATAAATAAATAACTGCTTTACGCCCTTCCTCCCATCTTTGCCCTCTTCGCCCTCTTCCAGGAAAACCTTTTCAGTGCTGCCCTTAGCACTGAGGTGTCTCTCTGGACCCCTCTTTTCCCATGGGATTTCCCATCAGGTTGGAAGCTGAACCCCTTGTCTTTTTTTTTTTCTGGAAACTCTGGAGCTGCTCCCATACGTGTTGCTTAACGCCCTTTTCGGAGCGGTTGAGTTGCAAAGCGTCGAGGCTGTGAGATTTACGGTGCAAGAAAGAACTTGATAGGAGATCTGGCTGGCTGCTTTGTTTGATTCTCCCTTCAGCAGTCAAATAAGGTGCAAAGAACTGGCAGAACGAGGCGATCCAGAGCCCGCGGGAGCGGGGCGCAGGCGGAGACGGGGCTCCCCGTGCCCTGGGCTGGCAGCAGGCTGGGGGCTTTTTTTGGAAAGCTTTGTGGGTGGGAATGTAGGAAAAAGGGGGGATTTATTCCCTGCCATATTCTTTTTTCCCTGTGCTTCCTGGGAATTTGTGGGTTCCCAGCATCAAGAAGGCTTCACACCCCTCCTGGGAGCCCCAAGTGAGCAGGGCTGCTGGAGGCTGCCCAAGCGGGTGCTCGGCGTGTCAGATCACAGTCCTGCCCTATTTATTTATTTGCTTAACCCCCCCTACGCTCACAGCCCGGGCTGGATTCCCTCTTATGCTGCTTTCACACTGATGGCTTCACCCTGCTGCCTCCTGGGCAGCCCCCACTGCACAGTGCCCTGGGCTGGGTCCTCTGGCCATGGGTCAGGGTGACCGTGGGGCAGCTGGGGAAGGAGCCCTGGGCAGAGCGGGCCACTGCTCAGAGTTTCCTTGGCAGAAATCCTCCTTAGAGCTTGTGCCAACTCCCAGTGTTGGATGCTCATGGGTGCTCTCCCAGCTGAGATCCTGATCTCCTGAGTGAACCAAACCAGTACAGGCTGTGCTTAGTTTTCTTGCAAATCCTTTTGTACTTCCAAAATCTGGCCCTGGGTGTTTTTGCCCCAGGTGTGGCAGGCTCAAGTTTGCTTTGGCTTTCCCTGTTTGTTTCCAGCTTGGCTGTTTTGGCTGTAATACACTCCTGTCTCCATAAAAATTTGGAGTTTTCTGCTCCTGGTCCATCTAGGCAGCGCAGTGGATTCCAGATAAGGATCCAACCCTATTGGCGGTGTATTGGAGTAGTCAATAAATGGCTTTTTTCTCAGCAGCAGAGAGGTGATGGCAGCATTAAGTCAAAATTGAGATGGGTGCTTAGATGCTAAAATAACCTCTATAGTGTTGTGAACAGGGAGCCCATCCTGGGGAAGGTGGAGGCAGGGCAGGAACGCGCCTGTGCGGGATGTTGTCAGGGCAGAGAAGAAGGGAGGGATTCAAACGTAAACCTGGAAATATTCTGGCTTCCCTGTTTTGTTGCAGGCTTGGAGTTAGTCTCGTACTTGGAACAGGGAGTTCTCTGCCATTGCCGGAAAGGCATGTTGTGGGGCTGGAAGGAGGTGCCTTGTTTTCTATGTAGATGGGGGTGGATATGTTGGTTTTTTTTCTCAGAAAATCGTGGAATTCCTGGCCTTTGGTTGCTGGGGACAAAGCAGTGTTAAGAGTGACTTCGGGTTTATCATGGGAGCAGTGGAGTTTCTTTCTCTGTGGCCTGGACAGCTGTGCTGAGTCGGATGTGCACATGAAAGTGCTCACAGGGCTGGGCAGCCATAAAGACTTCCTGACCTGGGGGCTCTTCTCGGGCTCTGCCCTGACCTGCTGTCCCTGGAGAGCCAGGCTGCGGCCCCAGTGACAATGAGTTCTGTGGTCTCTCTTCTGGCTCCCTGATGGGCACATCCCATAAAGCATCCGCAAGCTCTGGCATGGCAGTGTGTGGCCCAAGCAAGCTCCTTCTCAGGGGCTTCATTAGTCCTTCAGGGGATCCCACAGCCAAGCCCTACTGCTCCCAAGGGATGAGTGTTGGTGAGACAGCGAAAGAGGTCAAGGATGAGGGCTTTTGATCCATCTGGATGAGTTTGATTTGGTCTGATTTGCTTTTCCTGTTGGAGCAGACACCAGAGTTGGAGTAAGGGGGAGTGTAGGAACCCAGGACCAAAAGAGCCTCAGGGTCCCAGGTGGTTTTAAGGGGGTTGGGGTAAGCTCAGGAGTGATATGGAGGGGGTTTTGGGGAGGATGGGGGTTGCTTGGAGATGGAGCTGTGGTAGGCAGGTCAGGGGGTGCCCTGGCCTGTGTCTGGCTGTCCTTGCAAATCCCATCCTGATACCACAGATCAGGAGTGAGCTGTGCAGGCAGGGTCCTGCCTGACCATGCACAGCATCCAGAGTGCACTTGTTAAGAAGAGAGCTCCTAGATGCCTTTAAAAAGCTCTGTAGCCTGCACTTGGCAGCTACTGGGATGAAAAGAGGATATTTATTCCCTTGTCCGTGAGCTCTCAAAATAACAGTGTGTTCGATTGTAGCCTCAAGATTGCTTTGCACTCAAGTGCAGCCCCGTCTGAGTAAATCACTGCTCCACCAGCTGAAATTCCTGCAGCAAGGGGGAGAATTGAATTATAGCCAACTGCAAAACCAGATGCCATCCCCTTGATGAAGTCATCGGGCTCTCACTGCGGAGAACAAGCTGGCTCCGACGCACACGCAGCCCTGGTAGGCGCAGACTGAGCCGCTCTGTCTGACAGCCTGGCTGTGGTGTGTGGGGTGGCCAGGGTCTCATATCCCCACAGCTGCAGGGACAGCAGGTCCTTCACAAGGGTGTCAGGTCCCACTTTGCACTGCATGAGCCTCCAGAAGTGTTTTGCCATTCAGTTCCCAGCAAGCAGAGCTGTCCCTGACGTACAGGTTTTATGGGTCAGGCAGAGAGCAAGCTTCACTTGAGGCCAAAGAATTTTCTCCTCCCTTGGTTTCCTCTCCTTCCTGGACAGCTGCTGACTTTGGTCCCCAAGGCCTTAGTAATGATCTATGGCATTTTGGGGTTTTGGACAAGCTACCTTTTTCTCTTGCTGTGTGACATACTCCAGCTGGCCCCTTCTGAGATGACAAGGGCATGTGGCAGGACATGACTCTGAATTTTGCCAGCCCACAGTGATGAGAAAGCATCACTTGTGCTGGGATACAAGTGGGGGAGCAGTGGGACTGGGGGAGTGGGTTCTAGTTGGAAAGTTACTTTTTCCTCTTAAAATTAAAACCTGAGTCTAGGAGAGGCAGCATTTAAAAATAAATAAACTCTGAAGGTCTGTGGCTGTGAAAGATGAACAGATACTGTGGCTTCCATGGGGTATGAGTGATGGGTGCGGGGAGTCTGGTGCTGAATGGGAGCGAGCCTGCAGAAGGGGATCTACAAAGTCCCCTTCATCCCCAGATGGGGCTCCAGGCATCAGTCAGGTGTCTTGATGGGCTTGTGGGGCTGCTGCCTTCGAGCCGGGCAGCTGCCTCCCCACACCCTGCGCAAGCCAACGCCTCCGATTGAGATGCCGCAATTTTTTGGCAGACATCTAATTGTATAAATTTGCCTCATCCAGATTTATGTGCTCCGGGCTTCTCTCCATCTCCTCGTTTTGTATCTCATTTACCTCTGCGTTTGAAGGGTTGAAATTTCACAAGAGCACAGCAGGGATGATTATTCCTAGAGGGAATCCACACCTGTGAGCAGAAAGCGTTTCCCTGCCAGCCCTGCCACGGCCCGGGCGAGGGGGAGGAGGGCGAGGGACCCGCTGCCACACCTGGGGGGCCCCCGGGCACTGGTGGGTGGCAGCGCTGCCTTCAAAGGCACCCTGGGAAAACAGCTTTGGCGTGGGGAGAGGGATGTCTGCTGGAAACCTGAAACACTCGGCAGGGGGGGTGGCTGGCAGAGGTGACCTTATCCAGGGACCGCTGCTGCAGAGGGATGGGGACATGGGTGGTGGTGGCTGAGGAGAAAGGTGAGGGTGATGCTTCATGCAGGGCATGAGAGTGCAAATTCACCTATCTTCCCACAGCCTTCATCTTGGGTGAAAGCCTTAACATCCTTCAGTGTCCTCATCTCTAAACTGGACCATTTGCCTGAGGAGATTTACCAGCTCTTGGGAGCTGTTGGTGAGTGTCCAGGTGCACTCCCAACAGGGAAAGTCAGGTGTGCAGCTCTTATTACAGCTTTCCAGCCTGCAGCACACTGTGCTGGAGAGCCAGCTTTGTTAGTGCCCTTCTGCAGATGAAGAGTCAGAGGAGATCACTGCCCTATCACTGCCCTCCCTGCTTGTCCTCCATCCACCAGCTCGTGGAGGAGTAAAACCTGCATCTTCAGAACCACCCACTGGTACCCCTTCCTCTGAGCAGGTGGAAGCCCAGCAGCTGCAGCCAAGGCAGCGCTGAGCCCAAATCCCAGGAGGAAGATTCAAGAATCATGTCTGTGACTCCATAGCTGCGTTGTCTGTTGCGCTGGTTCCTTCTCAGCCCATCGTGCCTGCTGAACTCCCCAAGGTTTGCTGGCAGCTCTCAGAGCAGCACAGCCCTGGCTGGCAGCTCCGTGGGGTCGGTGCCCTCTCTGATGGTGGCTGCTCGCCCTTGTCCCTGCACATGATGCCGAGGTGAGGCTGTTGAGCTGTGCTGGCTGGGGGCTGGGGAGAGCTGCCTTGGTTGGCGCGGAGCATGCCGGTCAGCCGTGAGCTGAGGCTGGAGCCAAAAGAGCTGACTAAGTGACAGCAGCGATCAAGGGCTGCTTCGGCAGTGTGCAGCAGTTTGTGCTGTAGCTGCTGAGGACACTGACTCTGCTGCTTTCCTGCCTGTACTTGCCCCGTGTCTCTGCCCTGCCTGCGGAGGAGAGATGGGGGCTGTGAACTCTGCGCTGAGGACAGAAAGGAGTCGGCCATGGCAGGTCCTCCGGATGCTTTAGTGATTGACACGGGCTGAAACGAGAAGAATCCTTCTGTGTCCCTCTTCTGACTTCAAGGAACTGGTTTCTCCTTCCCCCAGCATCCTCTTGAGCAAGACAAGGACTGGGTTAAAGGAAGCTGCGTGGTTTGAGGTGCGCTCTGGGGTAGATCTAGAATCGCTTTATCATACACAAAGCAGGGCCTTTGGCTGGATTTAATGCATCTGCTGCTTTTGCCGGTGGAAATGAGCACATAACCCCGGCCCCAGCGTGGAAGGTGGCCCCTCCAAGCCAGCCTCCCCACGCACACCCTTGCAAAATATGAGCCCCAGCTCTTTAAGAGAGGTTTATTTTTCTCCTTCAGTTCCCTCCTCCCGGTCCTCCCCCCACTTCAGTGCAACTGAAACCTGATCTAATCCCTTTGCACATGGGTAATTTATTGGTCTATTGGGCTTTTCTTGATGGCAAATTGCATTGTCTTTCTTCCTGGGTTGAGGCTTTGGAGCAGTTTGCTGCATTCCTGCAGCTCTTTTCTCAGGGCTGATCTTTCACACCCCCTCTGAGCACAGTCAAATCAGTTTTATTGGGCCTCTTTGTTATGCAAACAAGGCAATAATAACCAGGCTATTATTCTGCAAGATTGTGCTTGATTAACAGTTCAAAGGAGGTCGCTGGAAGAGCCCGGCGCTGCCTTCCCGCACAAATCCTTTCACCAAGCCTGGGTCAGGTGGCCCTTGGCTCTTGCTCGCCCCGCGGTGCCCCGTNATGAGTGTTGGTGAGACAGCGAAAGAGGTCAAGGATGAGGGCTTTTGATCCATCTGGATGAGTTTGATTTGGTCTGATTTGCTTTTCCTGTTGGAGCAGACACCAGAGTTGGAGTAAGGGGGAGTGTAGGAACCCAGGACCAAAAGAGCCTCAGGGTCCCAGGTGGTTTTAAGGGGGTTGGGGTAAGCTCAGGAGTGATATGGAGGGGGTTTTGGGGAGGATGGGGGTTGCTTGGAGATGGAGCTGTGGTAGGCAGGTCAGGGGGTGCCCTGGCCTGTGTCTGGCTGTCCTTGCAAATCCCATCCTGATACCACAGATCAGGAGTGAGCTGTGCAGGCAGGGTCCTGCCTGACCATGCACAGCATCCAGAGTGCACTTGTTAAGAAGAGAGCTCCTAGATGCCTTTAAAAAGCTCTGTAGCCTGCACTTGGCAGCTACTGGGATGAAAAGAGGATATTTATTCCCTTGTCCGTGAGCTCTCAAAATAACAGTGTGTTCGATTGTAGCCTCAAGATTGCTTTGCACTCAAGTGCAGCCCCGTCTGAGTAAATCACTGCTCCACCAGCTGAAATTCCTGCAGCAAGGGGGAGAATTGAATTATAGCCAACTGCAAAACCAGATGCCATCCCCTTGATGAAGTCATCGGGCTCTCACTGCGGAGAACAAGCTGGCTCCGACGCACACGCAGCCCTGGTAGGCGCAGACTGAGCCGCTCTGTCTGACAGCCTGGCTGTGGTGTGTGGGGTGGCCAGGGTCTCATATCCCCACAGCTGCAGGGACAGCAGGTCCTTCACAAGGGTGTCAGGTCCCACTTTGCACTGCATGAGCCTCCAGAAGTGTTTTGCCATTCAGTTCCCAGCAAGCAGAGCTGTCCCTGACGTACAGGTTTTATGGGTCAGGCAGAGAGCAAGCTTCACTTGAGGCCAAAGAATTTTCTCCTCCCTTGGTTTCCTCTCCTTCCTGGACAGCTGCTGACTTTGGTCCCCAAGGCCTTAGTAATGATCTATGGCATTTTGGGGTTTTGGACAAGCTACCTTTTTCTCTTGCTGTGTGACATACTCCAGCTGGCCCCTTCTGAGATGACAAGGGCATGTGGCAGGACATGACTCTGAATTTTGCCAGCCCACAGTGATGAGAAAGCATCACTTGTGCTGGGATACAAGTGGGGGAGCAGTGGGACTGGGGGAGTGGGTTCTAGTTGGAAAGTTACTTTTTCCTCTTAAAATTAAAACCTGAGTCTAGGAGAGGCAGCATTTAAAAATAAATAAACTCTGAAGGTCTGTGGCTGTGAAAGATGAACAGATACTGTGGCTTCCATGGGGTATGAGTGATGGGTGCGGGGAGTCTGGTGCTGAATGGGAGCGAGCCTGCAGAAGGGGATCTACAAAGTCCCCTTCATCCCCAGATGGGGCTCCAGGCATCAGTCAGGTGTCTTGATGGGCTTGTGGGGCTGCTGCCTTCGAGCCGGGCAGCTGCCTCCCCACACCCTGCGCAAGCCAACGCCTCCGATTGAGATGCCGCAATTTTTTGGCAGACATCTAATTGTATAAATTTGCCTCATCCAGATTTATGTGCTCCGGGCTTCTCTCCATCTCCTCGTTTTGTATCTCATTTACCTCTGCGTTTGAAGGGTTGAAATTTCACAAGAGCACAGCAGGGATGATTATTCCTAGAGGGAATCCACACCTGTGAGCAGAAAGCGTTTCCCTGCCAGCCCTGCCACGGCCCGGGCGAGGGGGAGGAGGGCGAGGGACCCGCTGCCACACCTGGGGGGCCCCCGGGCACTGGTGGGTGGCAGCGCTGCCTTCAAAGGCACCCTGGGAAAACAGCTTTGGCGTGGGGAGAGGGATGTCTGCTGGAAACCTGAAACACTCGGCAGGGGGGGTGGCTGGCAGAGGTGACCTTATCCAGGGACCGCTGCTGCAGAGGGATGGGGACATGGGTGGTGGTGGCTGAGGAGAAAGGTGAGGGTGATGCTTCATGCAGGGCATGAGAGTGCAAATTCACCTATCTTCCCACAGCCTTCATCTTGGGTGAAAGCCTTAACATCCTTCAGTGTCCTCATCTCTAAACTGGACCATTTGCCTGAGGAGATTTACCAGCTCTTGGGAGCTGTTGGTGAGTGTCCAGGTGCACTCCCAACAGGGAAAGTCAGGTGTGCAGCTCTTATTACAGCTTTCCAGCCTGCAGCACACTGTGCTGGAGAGCCAGCTTTGTTAGTGCCCTTCTGCAGATGAAGAGTCAGAGGAGATCACTGCCCTATCACTGCCCTCCCTGCTTGTCCTCCATCCACCAGCTCGTGGAGGAGTAAAACCTGCATCTTCAGAACCACCCACTGGTACCCCTTCCTCTGAGCAGGTGGAAGCCCAGCAGCTGCAGCCAAGGCAGCGCTGAGCCCAAATCCCAGGAGGAAGATTCAAGAATCATGTCTGTGACTCCATAGCTGCGTTGTCTGTTGCGCTGGTTCCTTCTCAGCCCATCGTGCCTGCTGAACTCCCCAAGGTTTGCTGGCAGCTCTCAGAGCAGCACAGCCCTGGCTGGCAGCTCCGTGGGGTCGGTGCCCTCTCTGATGGTGGCTGCTCGCCCTTGTCCCTGCACATGATGCCGAGGTGAGGCTGTTGAGCTGTGCTGGCTGGGGGCTGGGGAGAGCTGCCTTGGTTGGCGCGGAGCATGCCGGTCAGCCGTGAGCTGAGGCTGGAGCCAAAAGAGCTGACTAAGTGACAGCAGCGATCAAGGGCTGCTTCGGCAGTGTGCAGCAGTTTGTGCTGTAGCTGCTGAGGACACTGACTCTGCTGCTTTCCTGCCTGTACTTGCCCCGTGTCTCTGCCCTGCCTGCGGAGGAGAGATGGGGGCTGTGAACTCTGCGCTGAGGACAGAAAGGAGTCGGCCATGGCAGGTCCTCCGGATGCTTTAGTGATTGACACGGGCTGAAACGAGAAGAATCCTTCTGTGTCCCTCTTCTGACTTCAAGGAACTGGTTTCTCCTTCCCCCAGCATCCTCTTGAGCAAGACAAGGACTGGGTTAAAGGAAGCTGCGTGGTTTGAGGTGCGCTCTGGGGTAGATCTAGAATCGCTTTATCATACACAAAGCAGGGCCTTTGGCTGGATTTAATGCATCTGCTGCTTTTGCCGGTGGAAATGAGCACATAACCCCGGCCCCAGCGTGGAAGGTGGCCCCTCCAAGCCAGCCTCCCCACGCACACCCTTGCAAAATATGAGCCCCAGCTCTTTAAGAGAGGTTTATTTTTCTCCTTCAGTTCCCTCCTCCCGGTCCTCCCCCCACTTCAGTGCAACTGAAACCTGATCTAATCCCTTTGCACATGGGTAATTTATTGGTCTATTGGGCTTTTCTTGATGGCAAATTGCATTGTCTTTCTTCCTGGGTTGAGGCTTTGGAGCAGTTTGCTGCATTCCTGCAGCTCTTTTCTCAGGGCTGATCTTTCACACCCCCTCTGAGCACAGTCAAATCAGTTTTATTGGGCCTCTTTGTTATGCAAACAAGGCAATAATAACCAGGCTATTATTCTGCAAGATTGTGCTTGATTAACAGTTCAAAGGAGGTCGCTGGAAGAGCCCGGCGCTGCCTTCCCGCACAAATCCTTTCACCAAGCCTGGGTCAGGTGGCCCTTGGCTCTTGCTCGCCCCGCGGTGCCCCGTGGGGCTGCGGGAGAGCTGTGCCTGCCCCTGACATCCCATCCATCAGGGCTGCACCGAGCCGCTCCTTTCTCTCCCTGGTGTGACAAGGCGCCGGCTGATCCGTGTCATAAAAGAGAATCGCGGAATGATTGGGGTTGGAAGGGGCCTTTAAAGGTCACCCCGTCCAGCCCCCCTTCCACGGGCAGGGATCTCTTCAATGCTTCCAGGGATGGGGCACCCACCACCTCCTCACCTCCTCTCTGGGCAGCCTGTGCCAATGTCTCAGCACCTAGATTGTAAAAAAATTCCTTCTTTATATCTAATCTTATGGCCCTCATGGGCATCCAGATGTGGCCACCATGAGGAATGGCTCATGGAGACACCTCTTGGTACAGGAACAGCACGAGGCGCTGGATGCAAAGCAGTGTTCATTCCCTCAGGTTTTGCTTGGGACTCCTGAAACCTTGCTGGAAGCAATACCATGTGCCATGTTTTTAAGGAGCAGTGTGATTTTTATTTATTTATTTATTTTTATATATATATTTTTGGGGTCATTTTCATGCTGGTGGTGACTGCTGTCTGCCTGTGAGCAGAGCAGCCCACATCTCCTAGAGGCTGGCAGATGTTGCTGGTATTTAGCACCTTGGAGAATTGTGCCTTTCCTATTGAGGTGTCAGCATAAATATGTTTATTTAGATTACTTAAATAAATATGTGTTTAGGAGCCTAAGTCTGGGTGCTCAGATCTGAGGCCAAAGGTAATTACGTTTTAGTGTGTTCTCCAAAAAGGCCCTTTACTGCATGTGTGAGGCTTGCACATCTACACTTCAATCCATGTATTTGGAAAAACGCGGGATGATGTATTTGCATCACATGTGGGTGATGAAATACTTTCCAGCCCGTTAGGAACCAAGAGGATATTAAAAAGCATTGCTTAGCAGTGAACACTTTAAAATTAACAGGTCTGGTGAATGTGCATTCAAGACTCTTAAAAGAATTGGCTTTTGCTTACAGAAATTAATTTCCAGTAATTCTCTTGTTACAGAAATTAGAGGAGAATAGATGAAATGTTGGTTTTATGAAAGAGCCTGATTTGGGTAAATGAAATCCAGGTTACTTGATACCAGCTGAAGGGAGAATAGGGGGGCACTGGTAATTAAATGCTGGTAAAGTTAGGTGTGTGCATATGTTTGAACACTTAATTTGACATCAAGTAATGCAGTGTACTGATGGCAAGGGCAGAGCAGTGGGACTGGGGTTGTGTGATACCCTGAGCATGTGCTTAAGTTGTTGTTAGGATGTTCAACATCAAGGGATGTTGTTGAATGGAGGACCAGGGCTCTCCAAACCAGGAGCTCTGGAAAAGGTCACAATTCATTGCAATGTCCTGATTAAAGGGCTGACCTCGGGACAGTTGTGAGCATGTCCTTTATCCCCGTGTCCTGTCGGGGTGGTAGCTGTATAGAGAACAAGGCTGCTGGAGGGAGATCTGATGGTGGGACCCGGCAAACACCTTCCAGCCAGAACTTAAAAGTGCAAACCGTTTAGCTTATCTGGAGGATTGACAAGGGACTTGATTGCAGTGTGTAAATATCTTTGTGGGAAACACACTCATTACTAACGGACCTTTTACTGCTTTGGAGAAAATCGCTGGTTCTTTTTATGTCCTTACAATGAAGTCAGATAAAATCCACTTAGAACCAAGACCCGTGTTTTGTAAAGGTGATAAACTCCTGAAACAGCCTGCCTGGAGAATGGGGTGGCTTTTCAGTCAGCACAGACCTCAGGAGTCCTCATGAGAAGTGTCCCTGAACAAATGGGGGATGTGGGAGGGGGGTGCCCTAGTCCAGGTGGTTTTCTGATTTTTTTTCTGGCTTTGACTTTCTGAAACCGTTGGTTTCAAGATAACAAAGGAAATTTTGTTCCCCGGTTTGAGTGGCACCAAGGCCTTGAAAGAAGATGATGGAGAGGGTTGGG
>VXBI01000755.1:1740332-1815617 GCA_013397375.1 Toxostoma redivivum | reverse complement strand
AAAAGCTGCCCGTGGAGGACCTCTACTTCCAGTCCTGTGTCTTCGACCTCCTCACCACAGGGGATGTCAACTTCATGCTGGCTGCTTACTATGCCTTTGAGGACGTGAAGATGCTTCACTCCAACAAAGACAAGCTGCACCTCTATGAAAGGACACGGGTGCTGACCCCGGGCAACGTGGCTCCCACGGGAACACATCCCACCCTCTGGGTAGCGCTGCTGTGTTTGTGTTGGTTGTGCTTGTTATAGAGGTTTGCTCCTTCACACGTTGGAGAGAAGGGAAAGGGGAGCAGGAGGCAACCAGGGATGAGATGCAGGTGTTGGAAAACAAGAGGTTGGACATCAGAGCCACATGGGTTGTCCTCAGACCTCAGTCTCTCCCTTGGTGCAAGTCCTCCACCTTCCCAGCTCTTGCCTGGGAGGAATGTGCTGCCAGTGGGACCAGCCAGGAGTTTTTGCTGGACTGTACCTTGTCTGGACCTTCCTCACTTCCCCCTCCTCCTGCTCCCAGTCGAGTGGGTGCTGGGGAACCCTTGTAGCTACTATCCTTGTAGCACTCCCCTGGTCCCAGCCGTGCACGTGGTGACTGTGACACTGGCGTGTGTGAGCATGGCTTTGTCTTCAGAGAGCAGAGCCCCCGAGGAGGGCACGGAGCAGTGAGACAGGACCAAGCCTGGCCAGCACAGCAGGGCAGGATGTCCTGCTCACCAGGGCTGGGCTCTGCTTGTCAGCACATTCTGCTCTGCCCACAGCCCTGTTGTTGCAGAAGGTGGTGCAAGGGGCAGAAATGGTGGGCAATGATCCCACACTTGCTTGGCTGCTGGTGCCAGGCACCTTCTGGGTGGATGGAGGACACACGTTCCTCAAGCCTAGGCCTGTGTTTTTTGTGGTTCAAAGGCATCCCCAGTTTTAGCCAGTTCACCTGGCTGGTTCACTCAGTAGTTTTACTCCTGTCTCCCTTGTCTCTGCCTGGACCCACCATGGACTCTTGATGGCAGCGGGAGAAACCTGGCCAGTATTCAAGCAGTTTCTGCAACTTCTGCCCAGCATTGGATGAGTTCCTCACACCATTCGCTCTCTGGTCCCCTAAAACTGGCAGCAGGGTGGCTGCTCAGTGGGAGACCCGACCTGCACCTCCCTCCAGCCCCTCCCTGCCTGTGGCCCAGCCCTGGGATGGAGCAGGAGTGTGGTGCTCTTTTTTTTTTTTTTGCTGCTAGGTCTCTGCTCTGCTCCCCATCCTGGGGCTGCGACTTGCAACCCCATTGCAGACCAGTTGCACCTTAAGCCCTTTTGGGCTTGAATCAGAAATGGGGCAATACCAGAATCCAGCCAGGAGATGGGATGCAGCAGAGGACCCCCCCACCCCCAGCTGCCTCCAGATGTCTGTTCCCTGCCTCAAAACCATCCCCATCGTGTAGTGCTGCCCATCTCCTCTACTCCATGTTCCTCTGTGGTTCACCCCATTGTTCACTGAACAAACATAAAGACCACCTTTGGTCGGTGCTTTCAGGACCTCCTGGTGGGTTTCCCCCACCTTTCCTCAGGGGGAAGTTCCCACAAACAAGCCCCAAAACACGTCACACTTGGGGGCACCTCCTGCTCTCTCAAAAGGGAGGTCTCTGGGCGCGATGAGACAAGCTAGCACCTAAAAAGGTGGGAACAGGCTTGGTTTGGCAGTCTGAACTGGTGCCAAGAGGCAGCCTGGTGTAAATACTGAACATGACTATTCATTGTGTCCCTACAGCTCTAGATCTCCATTTGTAAAGCAGCAGAGAAATGCAAACTCGTGTCAATTGATGTAATTTATATTGTCTCTTTAATATATAGAGCCCTGGCATTGATCTTGTGTGACTGTACAGATGAAAAGATGTAATTGGTTTTTAAATGTTTAAGGAAAGAAAAACAAAAAGATGTGTTTACTACTTTGCTCCTTGCTTTGTTTGCTGATGCCCCAGATAACTCTGTTTAGGGAGATTTTGAAATAAGGATATCACAGTTTGGAGGTGCTGAGGGGAGCAGCCACTGGACCACTGCACTGGACAGTTTCATTTCCCAATGCACTAATGCTCAGCCAGGCTGATTTGGACTTTCTGTTTCCTTTGTTCTAGAGAAGACAAATTTTTATCTTCTCCAGAAGTTCAAAATACAGCTTTTAAAAGCCAAAATCTCTCTCTGGGCAGAGAGGAGGTTTCCCCACAGCTAACTACAGCTGTGTGCAACCTTCCTCTGAGCACACAGTGCTGCTTGAAACCTGCCTGAGCTGCCCAGCCACAGCGTGCCAACAGGTCAATAATTCCCCTAAGGCCTCCCCTTCCTATAAAACAATCATCCCACGGCAGGACATGCTGTGGTTTAGGGACAGTTTCCATCCAAGGAACGTCTGTGAAAGCTTATGGCATGGCTTATTCCCTCTGTCCAGGTGGGTGCTCCAGTGGTGGCTGATGGGGCGAGGTGCTTGGGGTAGAAGCAAACAGTGAAGCACTTTATTTTGGTTGTGTTTGACCCAGTTCTGGTTAAAGGTGAAGTGTGGCCAAGAAGGACCCAATACTTGGAAACAAAACAAAACAAAAAACCATAGGCAAAGGGGGGCATCCTGAAAAGGCTCCCCCACCTCCTCCCTGCGCTGAGACCCACGGGAGTGTCACCGCCTGTAAATACTGTAAATTATTTATTGAGAGAAACGCAAGTAAAGTTTGAGGTTTTTTTGACAATAAATGAGTGGGTCTCGCTTTGTTCCCCGTGTGTTGCCTGGTGCTGTTCCCCACCCAGGATGCAAGTGTTGCCCCATTTCTGCACTCACTGCAAAACAGCTTTCTTCTACCTGAAGGACCCTCTGAGAGATCATTTCTGTCCTGAGTTCTCCTGAGAATTTCACTCTGGTGTTCGATCTATGAGAGATGAGAAAATTAAATGAGAAAATTAAAAAGGGCATGGGTGGGAAAATATAGATAATAAACCATTAGAGCCTTGCCTCGCTGGGAAAGATGTGCAGCAATGGAGTCCAATTGGGTACCACCCTTCCCCTGTTCACCCCAGCAGATTGGGGTGTAAATCCTGGTAATGGTAATTCCTCATCTCCCTTTTGTTGAGCAGCTCTCCTTGTCCCAGCTGGGTTTGTTGCTGCCCTCTAATGAGAAAAAACAAAATTGCATTTTTTTTCCCTGTTAAATTTTCTGGTTTTGAAATCTGAATGGACTCACTGTCACAGCAGCTGAGGACAGGGAGATGCTGAGGGCAGGTGGGACACTCACACCAACTCAAAACACACATTATTTGGGTGAATCCATGCAGTGATGCCCAGCACCAGAGATGTGGCTGACATCTGGCTTTCACCTCCTTCAAAGCCCAGAGAATTGGCAGTATTTGAAAAGAACCAAATCCACTCCCTCTGCCTTTCCTTGCACCGGAGCTCAGGTTCAGCCATATGAAATGGCTAAATCTGAAATGGCCAAACCTGAAAACTCATCTACAAAGTGCCCAGAGTGCAGGGCCAGGAATGTCCCTCACTGACTGTTCTGCCAGGAGGTCACCAATGGTCCCCTGCTGTCCAGCCTGGGACAGTGAGCAGGCAGCACCTGCATGTTCCAGTGGGACAAGGTGCTGATGTGAGGGAGTGGTGACCCTGAGGCACAAGGATGCCCTGTCCCCGTTAACCACACAAGGCAGCAAAGCATCCCCAGGAGCTAACTGGGGAAGGCACAGGCAGTGCAGGGACATTGGTGGTGGCAGTGGTGGCCCTGTGGCACCTGGGAGAGGTACAAATTGCTCTCCAGACCATGTTCAGGGCTGGTGAGGGGGCAGCCCCTGGGGGATCCAGGGTCCCATCATCCACTATGATGGGCGACAGCTTGGGTGCCACCACCTGGGGCCTGGGGTGGGTTTCCAGCCCCACTCTGGCTGTGCCTGCCTATCCCCTGGCCTTTGGCCACTGTCTTGGGCTCTGAGCTTCACATCTGAGTGCTCAGTGCTCAGGGTGAGCCTGGACCAGCTGTCCAGGAGCAGCCACAACTGCAGAAAAATACTGGCTTTTTGCTGGGAACTGGCTGCCCTCTAGAGGGTCTGCCCCACTGTAAAGCACAGCCCTGTCCCCTCACTGGGGTGGGTGCAAGGCAGGGCTGGGGGCCCTGCTCCCTGTGCAAGCAACATGGCTTTGCGTGGACCATGTCCTGATGGATGATACCTTCCTGTGGGACTGAGCAGACCTACCTGGCATGGACAGGTGGGAAGGGGTCATTTCCTCATTTTGAGAAGGCCTTAGGATTGAACTGTTCTCAGTGTGGTGCTGTGGACATGGGCGGGCAGGGAGATGCTGGGCTGAGCTGTGCTGGGGAGACACCTGACATCAGGGTGCCCACATCCTTACCTGCCTGCTTAAATAAAAAAAAATTAAAAAAATAAATTAAAAAGTCACTGGCCTCAAGTAGATTCACCCAGGCATGTAACACCCAGCCCAGCTCCCTGCAGCCCCTGTGCCTGCCTGCAGCTGAGCCCCTCTCCCTGCTGAGCCCCATGGCTAACAGCCAGTCACTCTTTCCATTAGGAAATCCATTTTTCAGGAGCATATAACTCAGCTGTGAAATTTCACTCTTGGCTGAAACTTGGCTCAGCAGCAGAGAGACTGGGAAGGGCTGGACCCAGTGGCTACAGGTGTGAAAAGTGCTTTTCACAATGAGCTTTTATAACTTTGGAGAAATGGCTCCAATCCCTGCTCCATGTCCTGTCGTGTGGGCCTCAGTGTGAGCAGTGGAGGGTAAAGACCAAGGCAGCCACTGGATGCCATCACATCCCACCTGGGGAGAGGCACATCCTGCCCAGGAGGGGCTGAGGACAGGAGAACTCACCATTGCAGCAGGAGCAACTCTTCTAGAGAAAGGGGAATTCTGCCCAGAAAAAGGTAAAAAAAATTCACACATCCTCAGAGATCCATAAAATGTGGAGGTAGAATAAACACATAATAATCAGTATCATCCCAGTGAAATCCTGGTGGCTCTGGGTTAGAGAATGTACAGCTCCTTCGGATCAGGTGGAAATTCCCATCTGAAGAGGCTTCCAAGTCTCTATCACCACAGACTGTGAAATTATGTAAAAACAGCCAAGCAGAACATGCTTATTCCTGCACAGCAAAAATATCCATGGTGGCTTGCCCGTGGCTGGCAGGAAAGGGCCCTGTAATCCCAAACCAGCCCCCAGAGCTGCCACAGGACTCCCCAGAGACACCATGCTGGGGCCCTTCTGAAAATCTCAGTAACACTTTTTAATATACAAGAATCAAAAGTACAGCAGTTTTACAATGTAGGAAAATTTCATACATACTATATAAACAACATATTTACATCAGAAATCACTAGGACAGTGGCATTTCTTTCACAAATATAAATTAATATTAATTACTGTTTTTAGTCAACAGGTTTAAAAGTCCGTATTTTTACAGTAAGAGTCCTCTCCCCAGAGGGGAGGCAGAGATGGGGAGGAAATGGGTGAAAGCAGAATAATATTTTTGTGTGGATCACAAACCATTCACACAAAGACTTCAGCACTTGGTTCTGTGTCCATTTTGGTTGGGACCACATTGCCTGTCCCCACAGCAGGTTTTGGTCTGCAGGATTTCCACCATGTGAACTCATAACTTTACACCATTTCCAAAGAGGTCAGGCTGAAAAACTCTTTTATAATTTTTTTTTTTTAATTTTTTAATTGAACCCCAGCAAGTTACTGCTTTTTCCTGCAGAGAGGCTGGAGGGAATCCCACAGCTGGTTTGGAAGGAAGAGCTGTACCAGATGCTGACACAAACACCACAGGGAAGTTTATGGCTGTGGATGTGTCCCCTCTGATCCCACTCATGTCCCCATGATTGTGTTTGGTTATGGTCCCTATGCTGAGGGGACATAAAATGCATAAGTGTGTCTGTGTGTGCTCAGGGAAGACTTTCTCCCAAATCTCCAGCTTCACTAAAGCCAGACCCAGCAAAGAACCCACCCACCATGAATGGACATGATGTGACTTCAACACCAGGCTAAAGTGATAGTGGGTACAGCTCTCCAGTGGATATGGGTAAAGCTTTTGCTGTTGCACAAGAAGGAAATCCCAACCAACCTCATGCCTGGAACCTGGGATAAGCAGAAACCCCCACATCTCGACACAGAAAATGCCTCTTGCTGGGACCCAGAGTTTTCCTGCACCAACCCTCACCCTGGTTGGCCAGTATTGCCTTTGCTACACGAGTATGGCACCAACTTCCCACCGTGACAAAAAGAGAAATTCTCTTTGCTCCTCCGAGGTTGCTTCCATTTTCACATTAAAAGCTAATACCTCTGAAAAGAAAGGACCTCTTTGTTGAATACCACAGCCTGCAATCACAGCTTAGTGGGAAAAGCCACAGAAACGTGCTCTCTCCACACCTCCCAGCCCTCCCAGGGGGACTGTGGAAGACTTGCCTTCACCTCGCCCTGCACAGGTAAACACAAGTGTAACACTTGATCAGGGCAGCAAGCGCCCCTAAGGAAACAAAACTGCCCTGAATTTGGTGGAAATCTTGCAACATAAAAGCAAAAGGGGAACAAAACACTTCCCGTGTGTCCCGTTGGAGCAGCGGGATCCGGAGGAGTGATGGCAGCAGATTTCCAGGGATATACTGCATGGAGGAGTTTTAGTGTCAGTTTGCATGCACATTCCAAGGCACTGGCTGGAGTCAGGAAGCCAGCCCTGAACACCCATCTGCCCTCAGTCTTTTGGGAAGGGATATCACAGCTTATTAGGGTCAAATACTGGCATCTTAATAGGAGGCCCAGCTTCTGTGCCCCACCAAACAGGAGTCTGGAACAGCCTGGTCTTTAATACTGAGCTCTGGGTGGTGATGCAGCCCCAGACACCATGCTCGGGGAAGCCTGGCTCTTGGGAGAGCTTTGTGGTCTCCAGGGAACTCCAACCTGAAAAACAATCACCCAAAGTGCTTCTGGCCAGCAGTATGTGCACAATCAACCCCTCTCACCACACCAGTGCCCAGACCAGATGCTGGTTTACATTAAATGCTGTGGTTTGAATACTTGGAGGGTTTGCCCTGAAGTCCACTGAGCTGGGCTGCACAGCTTTTCCCTCTGACATGCTGGGCTCTAAAACATTTGCTCCAAGGATTGTTACAGATCAGTCCTGAATTCCTCATTCCCTCCCTGCTCACTGAGGTGCTAAGGCTCAATTCCAATTTAGACAAACAAAAGGTCTGTAACTGCAGGTACTTTTAGCAATTCAGAGTCACTGCTGACGGCTGGAAAGGTGGCACAAAGGTCACCATTCCCTGAACAGTGATCACTCCACTGGATTCCTATTTCACTTTGCTCTACCATCCATTCAGTTACAGTAAAAGTTTGTGATCACTGCTTTGTGAAGCACTGAAAGAAATTATTTGCCCAAAGACCAGAGACTTTAGTGGCAGGAAAATTAGGAGTTCCAGGATCCCCAGAGCCATCTGTTGATCCTGCACCTCCCAGCCAGCATCTATTCGTTCCTGGACCACCCAAGCTACCCATGCCAGAAAAGTGTTTTGTTATGAATTTCTGAGCCCTGTCAACTGGGAAATACTGTTCTCACCCCAATTTCTTTCCTGATGGTTAGAAGTGAACTAAGTTGGCCTTTTTTTCCCATAACCCAGCTCCCTCACCCCCAGAGTCAAGATTTGCCAGTTCCAGCTCTGGAGATGGGAGGAAGATCCCCCCACCTCTTCTGTTGCAGGGGACACAACAGCAATCAAAGCAGAGCCAGTTTCTTGAAATGGATAAAGACATGGAAATGATAACATGGGCAGGAAAGTGATGGATTGTCACCAACATGGCTCCAGCTCCTTTGGAGTTACTCTGCAGGGACGTCAAGTGCCTCTTTCAACCAAGTTTGGCTGCTGAGAGACTTTCCTGTCCCTCCTTGAATATATCCTCCCATTGCCCCATGCTGGTGACACACAAATCCCATTCCCAACCCCAAAGCAGCATCTGTCATGTAACATCAAGTCAGAGGAGGCACACAGCCTTCTGCACCATCCTAAGCAGCATCCATCTGCCTTCTCCTTCTGAGGAAACACTGGCTGGGGAAAATTCCCTTGGGTCCATTGGACTGAGGAAAACAAAAACAAAACAAAGAACGAGGCAGCAAGGCTGGTTCCATGACAGAACAGTTCAATGGTAAAAAAAGGGGAAAGGAAATGGGAATCTAAACCAGAATCAAGAACTAGGGAAAATCTTCCTTCACCCACTCCCCCAAAATCTTCCTTGACCCAGCCAGATGATAGCAGCATGTTCAGAGTTTCTCATTGCTGGCTTGGAGAAAGCAGCCACCGTCGCATCAATCCCAGTATTTCAGACGTGGGCTTCCCCCTCTCAGTCACTTCATGCTTTCCGAATGTTCCAGTTATAATCTGGATTGTTTTTCTGTTCCAATGACCTATCCAGAGGTGACCTGTGATCAAGAGGTGACTTGGAATCGTGGGGGGATTTCTGAGAGGGGGGCGAGCGAGGGTCCGACACCGCAGGGTGAGATGGAGGGAGGGGCTGTTTGTAATCTCCCAGTTTGTCTGTGTGGAAGGACCGGTAGTGGTCCGAAGGTCCTTGGCCATGGTACCCCATGGGTGGCGGCCTGTGGTCAGACATCCTCCGGAAATCCTGCTGGTGGTAGTTCTGAGGCCTGAAGTCGTCGGACCGTCGGCGTTTGGAATCGTGGTGGTGCCTGTGGAGAGAAAAACGGATTGAGATGAGCTCCCCAAGCTCAGGCGCTGTGGTCAGCAGTGCTCACCCACACCCCCCAGCCCCTCACCTGTCGTAGTAGTCACGATGGCCCCGGTGGTCCCGGTCGCTGTTGTACTGCTCGTAGGGCCGCTTTCGGGACAGGTTGTTTGGTCTGTAGTTCCCCGAGCTGCGGTGGGGATCCCCCCGGGACCTCCGGTCCCCGTAGTGGTGGTCCTTGTACCAGTGCTGCTCGTACTGGTGGTGCCGCTCCCCGCCCCACATCTGGTTGCTGTTGCCACCATAGTTGAACTTCCGATCCCTCTGCCAGTCTCCTCGGTCTGCCATGAGCAAAGAGCAACTCTGAGTCTCTTTCATGCTTTGATTTAACCCCATTTACTTCCTGCATTTTTTAATAGCTATTGACTCCCCTTTAACTTTCTCCTCCCTGAACTATATGGGTCCAATTTTATTCTTTGAATTTCTTTCTCACTATTTCTTTATCATCCTCTCAAATGCTATTCTGTCCCATTCTTACATTCTTTTCCTCACTACATCACCATGTTTCCTAGCCCAGCAGTAAGTACAGTGGTAGTGTATGTTCTATCCAAATGTTACCTGGAAAGGCTGACCTGAAACAGAGACCAGATAGAGCAAAAGGAATAAAACAGGTATTTATTGAAAGGATACACTTTGGGCAGTGCAAGAGCCCAGCTGGGGCTACACCCAAATCAAATCCAAGATGGATCTCGGTCACAAGTCTTTACACTTTTATAGGTTTTGGTTCATCTACATATTGGGGTTAATTGTTCAAACACAGCCCCAGGCTATGAAGTCTCAGCTTCCTGGCTTTCCCCCTTTCCCTCACTGTTGTTTCTGCTTTTTGGGTACCAGTTGTCCTTGATTCTCTAGCTAGAAAGGAATTGTTTTGTCCAACCACCCTGTGAAGAGAACTTACTAACACCTAATACGAAGTTTCGGAGTTACACACTAAGCAGCAGAGATTCTGAAAAATATAAAAGCTGAAACCCAAGATACCACCACCTTTAAACCTGCCCAGTCACAAGTCCCAGAGGATTTGTGTCCAGGACCATTAGGTCAGAAGGGAAGGTTTCTCCTGGCTTGCCAGAGCTCACCTGTGTTGCTGAAATGTCTCTTGTTTGGATGGCCGTAGTTGTCCCGTGGGTGGCCGTGCATCTGCTGCTGGGTGTGGGAAGGGGGCATGTGCATCTTCTGGGAGTGAGGATTGTGAGGCACGTGAGACTGGGACATCACGGAATCACGGCTGGAGCCGGAGGGCTCTGGGCGGAACGGCTTCTTCATGCTGGACATGTCCTCCTTCTTCTTCTGCTCCTGCAAGGTGGAACAGAGGCATACAGCTCAGCTGCTCTCCCACCAAAAGATCCTGACTGTGAGCAATGGCCTTGTCTGCCAGGCTCTGGATTTTCCTCTTTGAGGGCTTGGTGAGCCAACTCTCTGTGCTCAAGAACGGCACAAACGTGGTGGAGGACAGGCACAGTTTGGCAGCTCTGCTTCTACACCTGATCTCTACAGGGCAGCAAGCCCAGGCTTTTCACTCCACAGGGCAACTGAACATCACATGCCACACCAAACAATGCTTTTGCTTGGTCATAACAGCCAGGACAAAGTGACCAGAAATGCCACATGAAAAAGAAGGCAAATGCAATCAGACTGTTTAGATGTTGAGAAAATCACACACTGCCAACAACAACAAAGAACATGGTAAGAGGCAGAAAGAATTGGCACTTCCAGTGCAGCAACTTTCAAGGACAGATATCAAAGGGAAAAAACTTCAGCTCTCACCTCCTCTTCCTGTGATCTTTTCTTATGAGCCATCTTGTAAAGTTTGTGTAGTTTTCTGGCATCAAATTCTGTGAATTTTGACACAAATATCCATAGGTTCCTAGAAGGACATGAACATTTTCTGTTAAAGGCTACAGCAGCAGTTTAACTGCCAACAGCTTCCAAACCAACATCATATTCATTCTACCCTCTCTGGAAAACAGTCTCAGCTCAGGATAGGATGATCAGGAGGGCTGGAACCATGCTGTTCCAAGTAAAATAAAGAGGTTTGCAGTGGTTTATGTGATTTAGCTTTGAAATCAATTTTAATGAAACCAGGACAACTTGAAGACAAAACACTTGCCCAGGACTGGTCAGGGAAGACCATCCCTGGATGTGTTCAAGGTTCAGGCTGAATGGGGCTCTGAGCAACTTGGTCTAGTGAACTGTGTCCCTGCCCATGGCAGTGGGGTGGAACTGGGTGATTTTTAAGGTCCCTCCCAACCCAAACCATTCCATGATTCTATGATTCTGTAGATTGAGTGGATCAGAAAACACAAGATTTCACAGGTTAAGTAAGAGGCAAATGGCACATCCATCCACAGAAAAAACAGCAGCCTCTGACTACCATTTCAAAATACCCTAGACCAGCTAAGGACAACAAAATGATCCCTCACCTTCTCCATAGCTTGATGTGATCCTGGTCAGTGTAGGCTTTAAGGCACTCAGAGATGCGATCACCGATTTTTAGGAGGCAGTTGCGCGTGTGCTCCAGCTGTTCTTGAACTGTCAGTCCCTTATCAGGCTTATCAAGTTGCTTCAGTGCTTTTTTGACTGGTCTCATCCTTTCCTTGCACTTGAAAGAGCAATAGAGAGGAGAAAGTGATTAATTTGGCAGAGGACTCTACGTCATTGCCCTGTTAATTGAAAAGAAGCTCGTTTAGCTTTATCTGCCCATTACTCAAGGAGAAATCAGCTATTAAATAGCAAATTGTTAGACAAGTTGCAGACAATAATCAGTAAAAGACAAGAGTCTCCCCATCTCCACTGCCCCTGCCTTTTAGGGGGGAACAATTTGCTTTGCAATCAGTCACCATACAGGGTCTGCCCCTGCAAGGATCCTGTGGCAGGCAGGGAAGTGTATCCAAGGCTCCACACACTGAACCAGCCACCCCACCTGACAGACTGCTCAACTCAATCCTGACCAATCCCATCTCTGGTCACTTTAATGCTTGCTTTTACCAAAACTGACAGACATGAGATGAAAGTACCATGTTTTTCAGCCTGGGCAAACAGATAGGAAATCAGACACGTTTTTTGACTGTTTGCCTGGATCTTTTGTGCATCACAGAAGGAAAGTTAAAGAAAAAGACACAAAACCCCATAGGACCTGCAGCAAACACAGAGATTTGCATTGAGAGAACTGCTTTTAAGAAGTGGTACTTCAGCCAAGGAGAATCTGCCATAACAACTTTTACTAAAAGGCAATTTTTACAATGAGCCTTGTGGGCATGCTTGCTGTAAGAGCATTTACACAGCTCCGCACCTCCTACAAGGTCACCCTCAAAACTCTCCTGCATTTCCTTGCCTGAAAGAGCTTCAGTGGCTCCTTGGCTTCTACAGCAGAGGGAATGTAAGGCTGCAGGGTCTTCTATAAGCCAGGGCTGCCAACTGAGCAGTGGGAAGTCACCAGGTGAAGCAGAGAGCCCTTGTGCATGCTCTGCTGACAGGCTGGCAGCACTGGTGGGCAGCTCTTGTCCAGGGTTGTCCTGCCCTGCTCTCAGATCAGCCAGAGGAAACCCCTGTGGGGCACTAGGAGGGGGGTTCACACCCCAACACCTAAAACATGCCCTTGGATGACATCTGACCAAACCTTGGCTGCTTCACTGGGCTCTGGGCACTGCCCTCCCATTTCCCAAGGAAAATACTCACTATGCTGAATGTTTCTTGGTCCAGATCATCATCCTCATCTTCTCCAATGGGGATTGGCTCGCTCCCTGCAGTGATGTGGACGGGACCTTGCGATCTCTTCCCTTTACTCCCAGATTTGGCCTCGCCACCTTTAGGCTTTACAAGGACAAATTACACACATGAGCCAGAATGGAGGATCCCAAGTGACCCAACTAACAACCTGCACACTATTGTTACTGGCAGTTGCTAAACCTGGGCACTGTTCCTACAACTTTCCTCCCAAAACCTCCAACTGTTGAGCTGCAATGTCTCTGTTTAGCTTTACATCATCCCTGAGGGAGCAGGGAGAAGTCAGAGCCAACAGTTTGAACATGAATACCATATTCACACTCATGGGGAGAAATCAGTGTTGAAGACTTGGAAGAGTGGTTAAAATAAAGAGTATTTCTCCCTTGCAAGGGACAGATCTCAGGGTAATCTGATGTCTACAAGGATCTGCAGCTTTATGTGATTTACATGGCCTGTTCACGTACATGTACATGACTTATTTGCAGTCAAAGCCATACCAAAAATCACTGAAAAGCAAACTTTCCCCTACATAGGCAACAAAACTTCTTAGTTTGCACTTGTGACCTCAATGTCAAAGCACACTGGGCATACAGTACGTACCTGTTCCTTGGACAGGTACTTCAGGTCATTATTATGGAAGCTTTTACCCCCCTTCCAATTTGCACCCAGCCTCAGGGCAGCTGTACCCAAAATTCAAGAGACATTTGAGTCTCCAGCATACCAGTGATGTTGAAATATTCATTCTGTTGAGTCCTGAACAGTGACAATGACAACTTACAGTCTTGATGGTGTGGACACTTGGGTCATTTGGGTGAGTTTAAATTAAAGGGGAATACAGACAAGGAGCTGCCAAGTATGTGATAAATCACAACTGGACAGAACTTTGATCTGAGTGCTCCAGGCTCTTTCCCTGTTCTTCCTTAACATCAGCTCTGTGGCCATACCCATGTTACAAGGAGTCCTGTACTTTAAAGGCAGTCTGACAAAATCTCTTCCGTTTTGGTCACATTCCATGAGGCTTTAGGACATATATCGCCTTTTCTACTTTTTATGGCAATTCAGAAGTGCTGAAAAAGAGATAGCCCCTCACTCCACAGTGCTTCACTGATGTCTCTTCACACAGGGCCTTTAATGAATCCTAAGTCTTACAGTTTGTCCTGCTCAGGACCTCCCTATCAAGGTGTTCCTGAAAGTTCCACATACCTTCTCTTTCTTGTCTTTTGTCTTCTTTTTCTCTTTATCGCTTTCTTTTTCTTTCTTAGAGGATGTCTGTTTCTCCTTGTTCTCTTTGTTCTCTTTCTTCTTTTGTTTCTTTTTTACTGGGCTCTTGTCCAAGCCATCCTCCTAGAACATCAGTCACAGCACAAAGTTGGAGTTCCTCACATCATGTACATTTTCCTCCATAAAACATCCTTAAAACACAGGCAACTTTTGAGTTGCCTTTTGAGTCCATCCAGATTTACCCTCACACCTCTTTAAACAGACAGCGAGCCCTGCTCAAGCAGCTGCCATCCCCCTAAATGTGACAAAAGGGTATGAAAACCAGACCAGCCCCACTCTGTGACAAGCTGGCAAGCTGCAGAGCAGCCCTGCTTTCCTGTGCCAGCTGTGCTCCAGAACACTCAGCCCCTGAGGTAGATACTGATCAGCACACGAACAAAAAGCTTCAGACTACCAGCCAAACCACTCAAAGACTGAACATTTTCTAAGTAACAGCATGACCTTGGTAAACTCCAGCTTTACCACGGGCTGACGTGCCCAAAAGGAGAGGGAAACAATTCTTCTTTCTCTCCTTTATAAGGGCAACAGGCTTTGTCCTGAGACAACCTTTCCCCTGAGTCAATATGTGGATATTTGTGGCCATTCTGGGATGCCCCAAATCCCTTAAAGCACTGACCTAAAAGAATAGGTGGGAAAGGTCCTTCTTTCACACCAATAGCTGTATGGGTGGTTTGGTGAGTTAGCAATCCTGTGAGAATTTGCTCTTAGTGCCTCTAACTCATGGGGGCTTTGCTGGGAATGGTTCCCAAGGTGAGGTTGGGCAGTAACAGCACAGCCCAAGGAAACCTGGAAAAGCCACTGCTCACCAAGGCTGACTCACCTTGACTTCACCTTCTTCTGACTGGTTGTCAGAGTGCCGAGGAGAGGAGAGTTCATTCCCATGCTCATCTTTGACTTTGGGAGCCTTGTTCTCTTTCTTTACTCGTGGTTTCCTCTTCTTTAGCTTGCCCTGGTAAAAACATAGAACAAGTCAGGGAAAGCAAATAGCTACAGCTACTCCTGGGGACATTTCCCATCTCCTGAACATTGTGCAAACAGCTGCAAGTCCTGCGGGCTGGCAGGAAGCCTGATGAGCCCAAATCCTTCCGTAAGTGCAGTAATAACCTGCCCCTTATTAATTATCATTTAAATGAGAAATATCACAATGCAATCAGGCAATAGACAAGTCCATACTCCTACACAGAAATGATGTCTGGTGACCTGAGAACACAGGGTGTCTCCAACCACTCCCCCTAAAACCCCCAAAATCAAGCAACCACATCTCACCTCTTCCCCATCTTTCATGTTTTCTTTCTTGTCCAGATCTTTTTTCAGCAGTTTCAGTAGATAATCAACTCGGGTTTGAAGCTGTTTTCCCTGAGGTTTCTTATCTGTCTCAACAGGTAGGATCTTTGATAAAGCAGAAAAAAAAAATATGTATACCCATATGCACAAAGCTTGACAACAGATTTACACATTAGCAGCAGCCCTTCCAGGTCCAGGAAAGAGCAGCAGATGCTGCACCTTCTGGGGGAACAAGAAGGCTCAAGCCTTCCTTCCCCCTCTCAGACTGTCCCTGTCTGCCCAAAGGCAAAGCTCCTAGAAAGCAAGCATTCCTCCCCTTGGAATCCTGCAGAAGTTAAAGGATCCCAAGGCTTGCTAAGCCTTGCAAGCTTGCTAAATTCTCTTGAACGAAAAAAAATCCTTTACAAGTTATATTTGGGACCTCAAGTTGCAAAACTGAGTCCACTGGCCTTGACACATGAGATTTGTTTGTGACAGCTTGGTCACAACAGCCCAGTTACTCTGGTAACCTGAGACATCGCTACAGCAGGGACACAGATGCACAATTTTTAGTGGAAAACAAGGCTGAAAGGTGACACTTTGTGGAGGAAATATCTCAGCTTGCCAGCTAGGTTTGCTTCATACTTCACTGGAAAATGGGTGGCGTGTCTCAGGCAGCTGTTTCCATTGCAAAATGCCTTTGTGAACTCCACACATGCAGGGCTCTGAGCCTGATCTTCGCTAGAAGCACCAGCAGGGATGTCACAGGAATCTGCATGCTGGCAGCAAAGCTGGTGTGGAGATTCCCAGTGCTCCTCAGCCCTGTGCTGCACTTTCCACACTCTTTCCACCACACTGACACAACGGATGGTGGATTATTTTTAACCCAGATCATTTCAACATGGTGCCTGTAAACTGTTCTTGTGGGGATGACTGAGGAACAGAGGAACTAGATGGAGGCTTTCCAGCTGGCTGTGCTGCCATTCCCAGTCATGTCACCATACCCTCAAAGCTAACACAGACCAGCCTTGACATGAGCAGTGTCAAATCTGTGAAAAATTATTTCCACTCAGAAATTCACACTCAGCTTCTTGTGAGATGCTCAAGGAAACATCACATCATAGCCTCTTCTATTCTGTGCATGGAACCACACATGTCAGCACTGCCAAGCACTGCCATTTCCTGCCTGCATCACTTCAGTGTGGTTCACCTGGTACTGCCCACCAAATGACACAACTCTGCTTTTTCCATCGAGCATGCAACATTCCATGAAGGTCACTGTTTTCCTCATTACTATTTATCATGATTTTTGGAGTAGTTACAAGCACAAACATCTGTTTCTGGAGTAAATGAGGCATGTTTGCTGTGAGCCCTGCAATGGACCCAATGGAAGCACCAAGCAAAGCGACCTACCTTATCAGATAACTTCAACTCCGGATCTGTTTTAATTAGCTCCCAGTTTCCATAACCATGCTCGTAAATTCCCACTAACAAGCGAGAATCCTCCTCCACTCCCCAGTCTACATCAAAATGAGCAGCTTTGACACGGCACGTCAGGCGGTACCTAAAGGCATTTCAAACACGAGCTACTTTTAATGCTGTGGAGGGTAAAGCAAATCCACACATCCAGGCTATTCTCTTTCCACTACAAAATCCAAATTCCCTGAGCCTCTTTCTGCATTGCCTACTTAGCCAAACTCACTTCTTCCTCTCCTCTGGGTCCGAGGGAATGGATTTGTGCAGCATTTCAAATTCCTCCTCATGCTGGATGATGGATTTCACATTGACTTGGACACCAGAAATCTTGATGGTAGGACCTCGTCTCTTCCCAGGTCCTTTCCCTGCCCAGCAATAAAACACAGCAATTAAGAGAGCTCTTACAGAAGGAAGTGTCTCTGTAAAATGGCTTCACAGACATTGATAAAGACCTTGCCTCTTATTTAAACATAAGGCCCAAAATATAAGTTTTCTTTCTCTAACTCAATTAGATCTGCAATTTAAACACCTGCCAGTATCATTTTCTTAAAAATACTTCTAAGTACACTGGAGCTGTTTATTCTGCAGTCTTGGTCAGCTGCAACAGGCAGAGACCCAGCAGGAAATCCATCTCTGACTCTGTATGTCCAAACAAACAGCAAAGAACAGCCAGACGGAGAGTGGGTGGTGATTCCAGCTCTGGGAATTGCTAACTGTGGATCCAGTTTTACCATGGAGTACACAGCACCAGTTTGATTTCCAGTCCCAGGAGCAGTTAAAGTAAGATCTGCTTTGCTTTGTGGCCCAGCATTCAATAAGCTGGTCACTTCAGCTTCTCCACCCAAAAACTCATGTCCAGCAGAAGCTGACAGACTCAAGTGGCACTGAGCAGAAAGCTCAGGGGCTCCTCTCTGTGGGTGAGAGCTGCCTGGCAGAGATGGGGTGGTTTAAGTGTTCTTGTTCATTGCTTTCTCAGTCACAATGTGGCCTCCCTGTCCAGCATGGGAATGGTTCCCTCACAAGCTCCATGGAACACTCCCAAAGCCATCCTAACAGCAGCACACAACCTACCTTCTGCTGGATTTTCCTTCAGCTGCTCCTCATATTCCTGCATTGCTGACACACAGCTGTTGTGGATGAGCTCCCCTAACCGCTTCAGGTCAGCCACAGACTTATCCACCAGCTCAGCATCCCGGGCAATGCACTCCAGCCTGGGAAACAGGGAGAGTTTTGTATTTCATACAGCATATCTTCTCTCAATCACTTCCTACACAATTGTTTCACTCAGTGCTGTACAAATATGAAAGTATGAAACATGCACAAGTTGAGTCCATGCAGGAAACAACCCAGGTTTTGTCTTTTTTTAGGTCTAACAGCTGCAGTGCAGATGTAGAAAAACTGATCCAATTCTCTGGATTTTTTAGTACCAAAGCAAAGGTGAGAACTGTCTGTCTTGGGAACAACAGGGACCCTCCATGACTGCCCAGCATTCCCTCAGGCTTTTCCAGTTCCACATTAACTCCATTTGATGGTCCAAAGCTGCCATCTGCTGTCCCTTTTGCCTGCCTGAAGTCAGTAACATCAAGACTCACAAACAAGCCTTGTGTTTCATACCAGAAGAGTAGAACCAGCTGAAAAAGCACTGAACTACAATAAATACATTCAGGGACCTCTGCCTCAGCCCTGACACCTTTCCAGAGCCAGCACAGGGCCAGGGCTCTGCAGATCCAGGTTTGAGGATGGTTCCTCTCTTTGCTTCCCTTCAGGAGGGACAGAGGATGAAAGATGCTCCAAATTCAGTCCTGAGGCTAACGTGCATAGAGAAGCCTGGCAAGCATTTGGGTAGCATTTGCTGCTCTGACAGCTGCTCCCTTTCCTTTCTGGGCAGAGTGGCAATGCCCCAAGGGGCAGACTGTGCCAGCAGGACACTGCTGTGTCACAGCAGCCACGACTGCTCCAGCTGGTTTTTAGCCAGCGTTCATCAGTGCCCATCTACAGAGACACCAGGGACTGTACAGCAGTGCTTGGGGTCTGATGGCAGGACAGAAAGGCTGGTGTGTGTGGAGGTTGTGTCAAACACCAGAGCAGTGTGTGCCTGGCTGTGCTCAGAAGTACAATGTGCCTCCACGATTCCCCTCTGGAGCAGGGCCAGGCTGGGACTCACCGTTCAAGAGGCAATCCAAACTTCTTGTAAGCCTTGATAAACCTAAGGAGAAAATAAAATCAAAAAACTAAACTAACTGCCATAAAAAAGTAGGCCCAATATCACAAATATGCTTGAATATATTAATTACAGCCTGTCACATTATCACCCTTGCGTTCCCCACTGATCAGCTCAGCATCCCTCAGCACTGGGAAGCCTCATCCATTAGCCCCCACAAAGAGTTTTGTGACCTTGGCTGAAGAAGAACACAACATTATTATGAATGCTGAGTGTTTGACAGATGAGGGAAGAAAAAAGAGGAGAGTGGTAACTGTAGGGCAAAAAAAAAAATAGAAGAAAGCATTGGCTTACACCATGTTGGTAATTATTAACTTCATTTTTCCAGGAAGAAAAGAGGCATTAAATCAATGTCATTAGTAATTTTAAAGCTCAGGCTGTAAATGTAGCAACCCATCACAGAAGAGCCAAATGTGGTTCAATCAATCACAGAGGTTTGCAGACGAGGTTTGCTATTTATTTTCATGTCTTATTTTTATTGTGAAAATCTCCGCTGTGGCTAACACAACTTTAGGGCAAGAGTTGCTGCAATCAAACATTGCCTTGAGCTGGGAGTAGACACAATGGCTACAACTACAGGTTATTTTTAAAATTTGTTGATTTTTTTTGTCTTCTTTTTATCATTTTGTATTCTTTCAGCCTCTTTCTGCTGCATCACAATAACCTAAATGGCTGTTATACTGCATATTGTAACAAGTCCTTCCTGCTCCATGGTTTCAAGATGGTTATGGGGCAGCTATCATAGCCCAAAAACTCTGATATCTCCTGCTTAAAAATACAGCAGCTCAGAGATAGAAAGAGTTAAGGAAAACTCATAACTCTCTCTCTTCCATCTTTGGCTGAACATCTGGATAGAACTGTAAGACAAAGATCTCTGGGAAAGACTCAAGAATTAGAAGATAGGAGAAGGAAACTGTTCTGAAATTCAGTCCCCAGCTGACCTCAGAGACTGACCAACCACTCAGATCAACAGGACCAGTGTTTCTCATGAGGTCATTTTGCCAGAGCCTGCCTTTCACTGAGAGCTTAAATCAGCAGGATGACTGCCAGAAAAATGTCAGGAAGGCCAGAGCCCCTGGCTTCTTCTCCAGCTCTGCAGCTCATGGCACCTAAGACCTCATATGTTATATGGCATTAGCTCCATTCACTTGGCCCACAAAGGGCAGTTACAGCACAGATTAATTTTCGGAAGGTACCAGCTTCACTGTAACCTGACTAAAGACAATCCAGTCCATTTTGCACTGACCTGAATGTTCAGGTCATCAGCTGGGATCCAACTGAATTATATAAAGGTGCAGAAGCTGTGCCAGTGAACCAGCTCTAAGCACTGACGTGCTTACAGGTGAACACTTCCTGGACTAATCCGGGATTTTCTCCACCTGCATGGGATTTCTATATTTGTTTTCTGACCTGTCTCTTGTGCCCAGCACTGACCTCCTGATTTCAGCATCAGTAAATCCCTCCACAGTGTCTTTTCTAACACTCCGAGGGCGTCCCCTGCGCTTCGGTCTCTTCTCATCGTCGGTATCGTCAGTCTCGCTTTCTGATCCAGATGATCTCTGAAGCCTTCTCTTGGTCTCTGCATCAGATTCACTGTCATTTGTCTGAGCCTGTATGTACCACAGAAATAGCAGTACAGTTAGCAACTGCTCATCTAATCAGCTAACAACCTTTTCTGTCCCTCCTGCACTGGCACTATTTAATGGACTGTAAAACACCTGAGCATCCATTCCTGAAGATGCAGAAACCTATGTGGCCAACCCAGAGAGGCTGCAGCTCCCAGCTGGCTGAGCCTGTGGTGGTCATGCTCCTTTTACAGCCACCAGTTTCACAACTGCATTTTGATCTACTATGAGATGTTAAAATATTGATTTCCATGGGTTTGTGCCACCAGTCCCTTAGACTATTTTGAAAATCAGGACACCTCAAAAACTAATTTGGATTCATCCAACATGAATTATCCTTCTCTGTATTTTTCACATCAATGTTTTTCCCCAGAGAAGAGTTCTAACCCCTTAAAGTCCCATGTCCCACCAGAGCACCCTTGCAGTCAGCTTTCTTTTGGATTGGGGTAGATCCCATTAGCTAAAGAAGAACCTGGGAACACACCATCTCTTTTGCTCCTCACAATCCAGATTTAGGCAAGAGCCACCCAGGGAGCTAGAGAGCCCAAGGAAAAGAGACAGCCAAAAAATGGCAAAATCTGCAGCAAAATCCAATACAATTGGATACTTTGCTTTATGTTCACTACAGATACTTTTTATTTTGTCTGCTAAGGTGAGATCAGCCAAATCTGGGCCCTCACACAGCATCCCAAACCACTGGTCCAATGCACAGCACCAACAAGAGATCACTGTGCTACCTCTGTGCTTTATTCCCAACCAACTCTGGAGGAGGCAAAGATGCCCAGATGGCAAGAAGGCTTCCCCTGAGCATTCTCTCTGCCAGCTCTCTCCTCCAGCCTCTCATCCCCTCAAGATGGGCTGTACCTTTTTAGTTGAGCTCCGGATTCGAGGCAGCATGTAGATTTCCTCCAATTCTTTCTGCCTTTCTTCCTCCTCCACCTTTTTCCTCTGCTCCTCTGGAATGATATCATCCCAGTCCTTCTGGGACCGCTCATCCAGCTCTGTCTCTTCCTCTTCCATGGTTGCAAAGTTGGCAACCTTTTACAAGCAAAAGAGAAGTTTTAGCAATTGCTTCCCCTGGCAGGAACACCCCAGAGCTGTCTGCTAAGCCTCAATTCCTTCTCCATAGGAATTCTGCCAACACTGCCATAACTCCTTCATAATTGATCCCTATGTCACTACATTCCTGGCTCCTTGCCACGTCTTTGGACTAACAGCTTTTGAGGAAGTACGTGCAGTTTAAGAAGTACTGCTGAGTATTTGTAAATTATTTGGTTTGTTTCCAAATTTGGTAAATTCTGCATTTAATTCACAGTCTTCAAAACCACTTTCTTGAAATTAAACTAATACCTACATCAGGGGGATTGGAACTGGATGATCTTTAAGTTCCCCTCCAACCCAAACCATTCTGTGATTCTGTGATCTCCCTGGGGTGTTCCTGCCTGTCACTGACCTCACCACCATGGCAGGGTATGGGGCTCCACATTCCCACACCCCAGTACAGGGCCTGGGGGTCCCTACCTTGAACTGTGAGAGCAGCTCGTCGGTGGCACTGGTGGACACCTCATTCTCCCGTGTTTCAGCCAGACGCAGGATCTCATCGATGTCCATCTCCTGCCAGCCAGGGACAAGGAGGGATAAAGTGGAGGGTGCCAGGCACAGCAGGAAGTAAGAGGCTTTGAGAACAGACTCGTGTGCTGATATGAGCTAAATAAAGTGCAAATATCTGCAGGGTGTCATCCCAGAGGGCAGGGATGAACTATCTCAAGTGATACAACAAAGTAAAAATAAGGTGACAGAACAGAAGGAAAGGACCATCAAAGCTGAACAGTGGGGAAAATTTCCAGGCAGTGAGATGCATGAACTATTGACTGTTTCCCGTGGGGGAAGTGCTATTGCTTGGGCCATTAAGAGAACTGGTCAAAACACTCAATGCTAAACTGTCAAGCAATGTTGCACTGAGGCAGGAGAGAGCAAGCTGTTCACTACACTGTGCTGACTCCCGCCTCACTCAGAACCACCAAAAGATGATGCTGAAAAGTGCTCAGAAGAGGCAGGGAGAGCAGCCTTCAGCAGGTTGTGCTGTCACTAGCTAATAATCCTCAGGAGGCAAGGAACTTGCCTTGGTGACCACTACTATTTAATGCCCAACAACAAGGCTCTCCTCAACCCATGATCCCCCAATTCCAAATTCTGCTTTCAACTTCTTCAGACTCCCATATGTCCTATTCACCAACCTGCACAGGGCAAGAACAAAGCAGGAGCAACCATATACAGTCCCTCTTGCAGACCTGGAGAGCGCTACAAACTGCTATGTGATTTCAATTTCAAACTACCTGAGGCTCTGACTCTTCCCCTTCAAGCTCCTTGAAAAGATCTTCAGCTCCAAACTTCAAAATAGCTGTCAGCTCCTCTTTGTTGAAGGGATTTGAGCTGCAAGAACAAGAGAAGGAAAAGGTGTTTTGAGCTGTTCAGTCAGAACTGCTACAGCACAAAACCATACCAAAGTTTCTTCTAATTGGAGCAAGGAATAAGTTTTCTACCCAGCACCATAAAAAGCTTTGTTATTCATTTCTTTCCCGCTCTAGCACAGACAAAGACTCCAATGAGAACCATCTCCATCTACTGGGGGAAATGAAGAGAATCTGAGGTTACTGCCAAAATGTGCAGCCAGCTTCCCTCAGACCAGGATGATCTCTGGGTAGAAGACAGAAGCAAAATCAAGTAATGCCCTAAAACTAGTTTTAAATTTCTGATCATCTTTATCCTATGTGTCCAAATTAATGGCTGCAGAAGCCAAATCAGTGGAAGCTGCCATTATTTATAAGCCTTCTGCCCTGTACCCTATCAAATAAATACTGGGAAATGCCAGCAGGCAGAGCTGGTTATGCCACGTGTTCCTGACATTTCTGACACAGTCACGTACTTGGATCTCCCAGAGTTGTTGTCCAGAACAGTCCGGCCAGTGGTGTCCATACGCTGGATGACCAAATGATCCAGCACCATTTTCTTCTTGGCTCTCTCAATGATCTCCTCCTCCACTGTCCCCTTTGTGACCAGGCGGTAAATATTCACCTGAAAGGCAAAAAGAGAACACAGCTATTTCCTGGACAGGCTCTGCTGATACAGCAGTGCATCCCTCAGCTGTTTTCACTGGGCTGCTGACATTGTCTCTTCATGTACAGATGTGCTTTTTCAGAAGAAAAACAAGCACATTCTCTCTGTATCTCAGGAGATCCAGTTAAAAGCAGGATGGTTAACACAGACCCTGTAGTGTGCCTAAGCACAGAGTAAAAATCTTCTGAAACAATCACTCTAATTTCAAACTAGCACCAAACTAGCTTTTCCCATATCTAATGACCCCTAGTAAAGGTGGATGTTCTACTTTTTAAGTTTTTCAGGGCAAGAAAGGACAGAGTCCACTAGGACTAGGCTGAGAAGTGCAGTGCCATGGGTTGGGTTCTGAGTTTGCTCAAAACCAGCAGAAAGACTTGGCACCTGGCAAATCTGGGCTGTTTTATTGCCTCCTACTTTTTAAATCAGAGTCCCTTGGGCAGCACTCTCTGAAGAAAGGACTGGGACAAAAAGCCCATGTTTTCAGAAGCTTTGGTGAGGTGAGAGGATGTTTAGATGCACACACTGAAGCCACAGTGAAAAGAACCCAGGCAGCTCTTCTGACCTGCTTCTTTTGTCCAATCCGATGAGCTCGGGCCTGAGCCTGAAGATCATTTTGGGGGTTCCAGTCCGAGTCAAAGATAACAACAGTATCAGCAGAGGCCAAATTAATTCCCAGCCCTCCAGCTCGTGTTGACAACAAGAAACAGAAGTCCTAGGAATGAAACAATAAAAAGCATCCATGAGTTAACCAGCTTGTAACTGTGGGCATAAAATAGCAATGGTGACTCAAAAGCTTAGAAGGAAATGGAGGGAAGGCTCTGTTGCACTCATCCTTCTTAAAGCAGAAAAAGGATTTGTTTCCAATATATCCTGTTCATGCAGGCTGAGCAGCACCAGTTTTTAAGCCCAGACCCAGGTGAGGCAGTGCTGGCCCAGGTGAAGGGTGTGCTACTCCAGGCATGAATCAATATGGGAGAGCAACACAAGCAGCTCAAGGCAAGGGCACCTTGGAGTCAATTCTGAAGGTCAGACCACCAGACTCCTACAAAGGCAGCAGGCAAACACCTGCTTTTTGTTGCCTGAATCCTGTTAGGAGTGAGATCAGCAATGAACAGACTGTGCCAGGTTAGAGCCACGATGCCTGCGCTCCCATGGATGTCCTCAAGACAGGGAAAAGAGCAGGTTCTATGGGCATTCTTGCTCCTTCCCCCCTCAGAGTTCCTTTTGTTAATTCTTCTACAGCCACAATCTCTCACAATTCCTGCATGAGCCAAGAATACCACTCCAGCCCAGGCTTCTGGAGTGAGGAAAGGTATTTCTCACAGCTGGGCTGACTGACACAAAAACAAGTGTCTTGAACCAGTCACTGTGAGTCAGCAAGCCCAGATGAGAGGCTTCAGATGCCCTCTCCTATTACACTGGAGACTTTCACCTCCAGCACCAGACTCCACTGCCTGCCAACACTTAAAATCCTTCTTTTGCCTCTGTCATTTTATATTCAAAACCAGCTTCAGACTAGAATCACTCAGCAACCATCTCATTCTGCAGACAAATAGGGAGAGAATTGCTAAATTTTGGCTCTTCCCAGAGTCTTCAGGAATTTCTGAAAATGTGACCTGCAGCCCTGTTCCTTGGATGTGAGAGATTTAAAATAAGGAATGTGGCCGGTTGCAAAATCTGCCATATCCATGTCTTTAGAAGTAGCTGGGGTCCTGTAAGAACTGAACTGAACTATTCCCCTGGTGTCAGTCACAACCTGAGGCTCAGCCACAATCCCTCTGCCCAGGAGTACCTCGGAGCCGTCGGCGTTGAAGTGATCCAGCGCCTGCTTTCGGATCTCCCCCTTGATGGAGCCGTCCAAGCGCTGCAAAAATCAACAACAGTCATCAAAGAGAGCAGGTAAAGGAGCCCTGAGGGGCTGCTGCACCCGAGTGCTGCCAGCCCTACAGCCCCCTTTGCTGCCTGCCCATTCCATTGTTAAAAATAGCCACCAATTAAAAATAGCTGCAGTGCCTCAGCTGTGTCACAAGGGCTGGGGGATGCTCAGGGAACACAGCGGGTGACACCACAGCTCCCGTTACAGGCTCCCAGCACAGAGCCAGGCTCTCTATGCTCGCTGCCCTCAGCGTTTATCACATGACACAGCCCAAAGCAGGGGCCTGTCACAGGAGTTTTGCAGAGTTGGGGCCACACTGAAATGAGGGGACACCTCAGTTCCCTCCAGTAAGTGCCACCTGTAATCCCAGCCACCAACCTCTGGGGAACTCAGTGACTCCCACTCCTCAAGCTCCCTCCACTTTTTCCCACACTTTCAAGGGGACCCCACTGTTTTCCATGCTGATGTTTCTCACCTGAAAAGGGTAGTGTTTGATAGTCAGGTACTCTGCCAAGATGTCCAGCATCCTCACCATCTGGGAGAAGATCAGCACTCTGTTGCCTCTCTCCCGCAGCCTGGTCAGCAGCTTGTCCAAGAGAATCAGCTTTCCACTGCTCCTGATCAAAGACTGAAGAAATAACCATCATTTCCAATCTTACCCTTATGTACATCACACAGAGACATGCACAGACCTGCTCCTTTTGGGGTCATTCATCTCTTGTACATCTCTACTCTAATCATCTGGATTTACACAGCAGAGCCCACACACACAATGAACCACACAAGATAGATCTTACACTGCCCACAACACCTGCTCTAGAAGGCAAATGTTTCCTACAGTGGAACTGGGGGCCTGGGGGTTCAAATGGCTTAGCTGTGAGAACTATTTTTAAAGAAGCTACAGAAGCTAAAGCTTCACCAGTTATTATTTTGTTGGGAGAACAAAATAATGAAATTTAAGAAAAAAAGGTGGTGACCAAGGACACCACTCACCTGCAGGGTCTCAAGGCCATTCTCTCTCTCATTTTCCTCGGGAGGTTTGATAAGATAGCAGTGGTTGCAGCACTTTTTCAATTCCATCACAATATTCAGGAAACCAGATGTGCTTCCCCTTGTTCCCTTTGAAAGAGCTTTGTAGTTTCTTGTCAAAATCCACCTGCAGGCAGGAAAATTAAAGCCCAGATTATTACTCTGTGCAGAGCAAAGTCTTGGAGGAACAAAACCTTCAGGAACAGCTCATTCAGCCATCAGTCTACTTCCCTCCCTCCATCTCTCCTCACTCCTCTTACAGGATGCTCTTTCCTCTATAAAAACTCTGACCTGACTTTTCTACTGATATTATCACAGTTCAGTATTGAACAGTATCCTAACCTTCTTCACTGTGTCACTCCCCCAGAAAAGACAAAACCTCTGTCTTGCAGAACTGCCCAGTTTTCTTTGAAACTGTATAATTCTACAGAATGCCATTCTACAGATATAGAATGAACTGTATCATTCTACAAAAACATCTTCCAGAAGGAAAGATATCAATTACCCTACCTCGTATTCCTTCTGGGAAGCTCCCAGTACTATAGGTGATAGTGTCACATTGCACTCTGAAGGCCACAGTATCCACAGAACACTGGAACACCAAGTTCCAAGGCCCACAGAAAGATGTGCCCTTTTCTACTGGCACTCCCACTAACTTATTCAGAGACTTACTTGTAATACTGCTTCTGCAGAGCAGACATTTCCACCCGGAGGATCTGCTCCACTTTGGCTGGCAAAGATTTCTCCACATCCTTCTTCACTCTGCGCAGGAGAAATGGCTCCAGGACTTTGTGAAGGCTCTGGTAGCCATTCTCTCTTCCCTTCCCGTGATCCTCCTCAAAATCCTCCCAGAACTCAAACCTGGCAACAGAAAGGAGAAGGGAGGAGTCAGAATACCTCTTGTCTCATGGCACCAAACAGCATCTACTGGACACACTCGTGCTGCACCACAAGACAAGAGACCAGCAGTTTATAGAAACACAGTGGAAGACAACAGATTCACTCTGCTCTGGTCAACTGAACTGACTGGTGGCAAAGCTAGATCTCTGGGCTTAGACACCTTCCTAACATCTTACATTTGAGCTCCACACTGACTCCCAGGACCCAAAATCCCAAGTTTCCCACTATTTGACTCTGTTAGCATTTACCTGGCAGCAGTCTCTGAACTTTCCTCGGTGCCTCCCCCAGGCACGGCTTTGACAACTGGACTGTTTTACCCTGCTCTGAAGGCTCTTTTGGGATTGTTGCTTCCTCTGACAGCTCCTTTGAAATGTGGAGATCCGCTCTCCTCCACTTGGGAGACCTCAAGCCTCTCCTTTCTGTGATCCAACAAAAAGAATTTGGGGGACAGCTCTTCTTGCAGTCAAACATAATTTCAGTGAGCTTTGGGGCATGCCTGCCTTAGCCTTAGAGATGCCCACAGTTCATTTTATTTTGAAGGAAACAAAACATTTGTTACTCTGTGGACACACAATCAGCCAGACAGCACTCCCAGAGCTGCCACAAAATGGTTGGCAGAGGTGCCTGAACCACAGTGTATTGGAAACCTCAGAAATGGCTGAAATGATTGCTTAAAACAAGTCTGGCTTTTTAGAGATGGCTGGAAGACAGCAGACAGATTTGTAAGGCATGTATCATGTTTTCCCATTCAGTTTGCTGCCAGAAATACTCCCTGTGTTGGTTATTTAACCTTTGATTTTCCCCACTAATGTCTGTTCTCCTATCATTGCTGTCACACCACTGAGCTTAATTCAGTGATTTAATTCAGGGATTTCTGCCATTCTGCACTCCCTTGAGCCTAATTAAAGACAAGAATGGACAGAGACAATTCTGGGAAGGCCCAAAAGGAGACTCACTTCTCTGGCATGATGAAGTGCAGCAGGGACCAGAGCTCCTTGAGTGAGTTTTGAAGTGGGGTGCCAGTGATGAGCAGCCTGTGGTTGGACTTGAAATCAATCAAGGTTTTGTACAGCAAGGAGTCGTCATTCTTCAGCCGATGGGCTTCATCCACGCCTAGAAAGGCCCAGTTAATGCTTCCCAAAACAGTCTGGAGGGAGAGAAGGGAAAAACACTGGGGTGAGGAGAGGCTGGGTCAGACAGGCCCCACCTTGCACATGTGTGTCTCTGCAGTTTGTGCTGTCCAGGGTGTCCTGACCCAGCCCTGCACCTGGACCCTCACAGGACTTTCTTGCTAACAAAATGTGGGGACCAGGGTGACTTCCCAGAAAGGAAAAGGTGAAAATTAGCCATGCTGTACAACACTCCTTCTCTGTCTCAATAGTCCTGCAGCAAATACACCTATCCTAACCCTCCTTTGCTTTATCCAGAAAACACAGTCCTTCTCAGCTCTTTATTCTCCTCTTTCTCCATGCCCTTGGGGCCCTGAGTAGCACTAGTCCCACTGGAGCAAGAACAGGAGAGCAGCCTAAAATGTTCAGATAATCCAAGAGTTTTGACTTAATTTTATTTTCTTTTTTTAAAGCTTGTTGTTTTCTGCTAGGACTCAGTGATACACTGACAGGGCTGATGAATATTTCCTAAGCAGACAGATTTCTTGTAGATGTAAAAATGTAAATACTGTCAACATTATGGCCAGAGGTTCAGTGTAATGTTTTGTCCTCTTAACAAACTTAAATTAAACCAGGTAAAAATCCAGGTACTGCTGGATCCTGCCAGATGTCTTACATGTAAAAAGAATAGCACAGCTGTGCAGTACAAGAGTGAAGACACTGAAAAATGTGCCTCACATTCCCACATTTGCTTGCATTATTGGGAAGGAAAAGCAAATACTGGCTGTAGTTCTACATCACTACAGAGGGAAAGGTGAAACCCACTAGCTGAGAACTGGCTTTCCCCTTTGAAAATGAGAGGAAGTCTAAGTAAAAACGTTCTTGGACCATTACTCACCTTATCCTTCAGGAGGATCTCGTACGTTGTGATAAGTGCATTGAATTTCAATCTTTTTGACTGAGAATGGATCCATTCATATTCACGTATCTGTGAGCAGAGACAAAAGTTAACTTGAACCATTATCAAAAGGAAAGAGCTAACAATTGTTGTTTTAGTCCAGATGTAAGCCAGAGACTCCAACCAAGCCCAAACCCCTGTTGTTCCAAAGTGCCATTTGATGAGCTCGAGGTGCCCAAGGAACAATTTGTTTTAGAGCATACATGGTTCAACTGCCCTTGCACAGGTAACAAAATAAGGTTCACTTGCTGTTGTGACATTAAATGAACACATCACCTCACTGTGGACACCACTAGAGTCCCAATACTTGTGTGTTCCATTGCCTGAATAGCTCCAAACACTGAAGACAAGCACTTTTACACTGCTGGACCTCTCACTGCATGTTTCAGTCCAGATCAGCACTGGCTTCCAGACTCTGAGAGAAGCCAATACTCACTCCAAGAGGCAAAATCCATCAGAAAATTCCCTGCAGCAGGGAGTTACACACACACACTCAGCTACACCAGCTCCAGCTGCCTGCAGTGCTGCCAGCACTATCCACCAGCCTCTCCAGCTGACTGTGTGTCAGACACATCACACACAAGCTGCTGCCTTGCACCCAGTGCTTCTCCCTAAGCCCTCACCCTTTGCTCTCTGATTACACACCATGTTCCTGCTCATGAGGTCTCCAATGTAAACCACCACGTTTATCTCAGGGGCCCACACTTCAAACTCCCTCTGCCAGGAGGTGAGGGTGGACAGGGGCACGACCACCAGGAAAGGGCCGTACAGCTGGTGCTGATGGAACAAGTAGGACAGGAATGATATTGTCTGAATCGTCTTGCCCAGCCCCATTTCATCAGCCAGGATCACGCTGTTGCTCCTGAGAAAGAGGAGAACAAACAAAAATGCTGAATGCATGTTTCTGCTGCTGCTCATTTACTGTGCTCCACATGAACAGCAATCCACAACAAGGACAGAGAGGGGCAGTGTAAAAACAGTTATTTGAACACTTCCAAGTGGATCCCAGGGACAGCCAGACTGAACTTGGCACAATAATGTGCAAAAATTAACTATGATAACTCCAAAGTGCAGGAAAACAGGCAAAGGCAGAGGGGAATCAGTGGCCTAATTTTAGAAGAACATCTCTCAAAGACTTCAATGAGTACATAAGCACATTGAGCCAGAAACCATTTTTTCCCATTAAGCCAATGGAAATCTAGGGCTGATATGTACCAGGCTCACGGAACAGCCAAATTCACCATGTGAACAGGCCCAGACAGGGAAAATCCTTTTTGTTTCAAGATTTTTTAAGTTCATGCTTTAGGTAGTTCCTGCTTGCAGTGTCTGCAATGCAGCTGGGCATGATAATATTTGAAATCCTCCAAGCTGCAGAAGGAGGCCGGGTAAAGACCTCACTTGAAAAGGACAAAAAAGCCACAGAATGAACATGCCAGCCTCTGTTCATACTTGCACCAGGAGTGAGCGAGCCAGTTGAGGCCCTCCAGCTGGTAATCCCTCAGCTCCAGGTTCTCCCCGCCGATGTACGAGGGCTGCTTCTTCAAGGCAACAAACCTTGGCCTCTGCTTCAACACCTGAAACAGATGCTGCCATCAGTCCACTGAAGAGAAAGGCAGAACTCTCAGTGGCTGAAAGGCTGAAAATTCAGCAATTAAATCAGTGAATTCAGCAAAGAGTGCATATCTCTTCACCGGTTCAAGTCCATCCACATTTTCCTAGCCAGTGCTTGTGTCTGCATTTCTTGTGATTTTTCTGCTGCCCTCTGGTTTATGATCAGGGCTCTGAGTTGCCCAGGAGTGTAATAAGCTGCACAAAACACACAGGAGTTGGAACAAGCTCCACTTCCTTCTTTGTCCTCTTCTGGGTTTTCTCCCATTATTTCTGTCCCTCTCCTTTACTGTATAATCATCTTGCAGGCTTCCTCTTTTCCCAGGTGTGCTGTTTTTTCATCCAACTGATATTAAAACTGCTGCAGCTCCTTCTGAGGAGGAAGCACTTTGCAAGGATTAATTAAGCCTCCCACTCCCCAGGGGGACATAAAGTTCTCACTGTGCACAGAGTAAATGAAACTCAAAGGGGTTCACGTCTCTGCTTGAAGTACAATACCAGAACAGCAAACAACCCTTCAAATGCAGGTGGGAGGGTGGGAAAATGTTCTCTGACATTTATCGTGACAAAATTTCGTGTTCCCACTGCTTGCATCTGGAGGAACCCAGGAGAGGAGAGGAGAGGAGAGGAGAGGAGAGGAGAGAGGAGCCAGCAAACCTTGCAGTCCCGTGTGGGAATGGTCTTGGAGTTGTTACGGCTGTTGAAGCTGTCAATGCAGTGCTGAAATTTCTTGCTGATTAGAGCCTCATCTTCCCAGCTGCACTCAGCATAGGGCAGCCCCATCCACTTACACAGGTATTCAGGGTCGTTCGAGGAAGTTTTGCGACTGTTTGCTGTAAAATACAAAAAAACCCAAAGTTCAGCACCTGTGATTGAGCAGCTGAACCACAAGCACGGTTCATAGGCTGAACTGCCCCAACAGCCACAAGACAGGTCTTGGCTCATAGGAAAAGTGTAGAGAGACCAAATAATGTTCCTTTACCTGGGAAATCTGAATGTCCTGTGGCAGACTTGCTGGTCTTCACAGCTGTGTTTGGAGAGAGAAGGGAGGGGAGGGTTGGAATGCTAGCAGCCAGCAGAGGGAGCAGGGCAGGCGACTGCTGCCTCACACCCACGTTTTTACAGGAATTGTACTGGAAATAGGTCAAACAGCTCTCCAAGCCAATTCTCAAAGCAACTGGGTGTTGGCACCTCTGACTGACATGACTGATATTACCAAAGTGCTCAGTAAGTTCTGTTTTTATTTTAATTAATTAATCAGTCATGAAAATCTCACCCCTGAGCTACCTTGCAGCCTAACCACATCCTCAACCACATCACAGAAAGTGGATCTCACAAAAGCCAGGCCGATGCTGCTGCTTTGGGAACAAACATCTTGCATCCAAAGGACTGAAGACAAAGAACTTCAGTAGCAACAATTTCAGCAACCTATTGCAAACTAGTGTGTCACCCTGTACTCCATGCAAGGAGAGTCACTGATTTGTATTGCTTGTAAATACAAATCTGTAAACCTGGATTTCTACTGTCCAAATTCCTAAATTTCACAGTAAATGCCATGGGGTTTCCTCAGGGATACTGGAGGACAGGGAAGAAGAGAGAGCTGCACACTCATTCTGCTGTCACATGGAATAAAATTCCCACTCCTACTTTACCCCTTTACCAAAGTCTTGGCTCCACTTACCAATTACCCTCTCCACTATTTGATACTGTTTGTTCAGCTCTGAAGCCAGCTCTTGTTGGCAGTTGAAATATTCTACATCTTCAGGTGATACCTTGCCCAGCCTAGATGCAAAATAATAAAAAAAAAAAAACAAAAAAAAACCACTATAATGCTTCTGTCATAGTGCTCATGGATGTTGCATATAGAAAATCTACTTTCCTATATGGTTCTGTCATTCAGACAAGTCACAAGGGGAAACTACTGTTATATGACATGTTTCTTAAATTTCCTAAAATTATAAATTACTGCTGAGAAGTGAATGTCATAGACGTTCAGATTGTCTCCCTGTTAAATGCTGCCTTATTCTAATGCAAGAATCAGTCTTTAAACAGGAACCAAATAGAGATGGAAGCTGCTACTCCAGCTTTAGCACTTTGGAAAGACACTGTAGCTCCCCTAATAGCTCCTGGGGAAGCTGGACATAAACTTGGATGCAAAAACTTGCACACAGAGATGCTCATAATTAACAAGGGTCACAGCATCTCCTGGGCCAGGTGACTCTGTGCACCATTTATTTGTCATCAGCCTTCCCAATTCTTAAGCCTAGGAAGTGGCAATAGTGTGGATTTCACACCTTGTCCTCTCCCTTTTCCAGACATCTACACCACAGACATAATTACTGTGTGGGGGGATGTTCCTCAGCAGGCAAAGAGAGACCAGAGTGCACATGAAACAGACTTTGGAAGAAGAAATCAAACGTTTTCAGTCATGACTCCTCAAACCTCTGGCTAAAAACAATTTGCCTAAGGCCAAATCACTGCTTGAAGTGAAGCCTACCATTGCTTGATCTCCTCCTCTTTTTTCTTGAAATTTTCTAGCTTTTTCAGGCCCTTCACTTTCTGCTGCTGCAAGGACTCCTCGCTCTCCCAGGTGCTGTGGATGTACGACCAGCCTTTCCATTTGATCAGGTACTGAACTTCCCCCTCATCCTTCTCAGGGTCGAAGTTGGCGCTGGGGTTGCCGTTGGCCTCGGTCACGTACACTGTGGTGGAAGCTCCAATGGCTGCAAGAGAAACCAGCCTGCTTTTGCTACCCTCCTTATCCACCATGCACATCAACTGCATTACAGCAGAAAGTCACTCTTCTAATACATCTTTTGTGGCAGCACAAAGAACATCCAAAAGATTCAGCAACCCTATAAGGCAGGCACACGAAAGTTTCCCATACAACAGAATCTTTTTAAATATGTCATAAGTAGCTTTTCTTTAAGTATAATTCAAAGGCCTCTTGAAAGTGTTCACAACCATTCAGTTTTACAAAAAAAACTTTTGTAAGGCTTTGAGAAGAAAACACTGGCTTTATTTTCATTATGGCTTTGTCAATGGGGCTATGAAAACTGACTCTCTTAGATCTGTTTTATATTTCAAAGCAGAGAAAAGCAGGAATTGCAGAACCACGGCTGCATCTTTAAAATGTGCAGGCTAAATGAAAGCTGCCAAGCACATAAACTATAGAGATTTTAGGATTTTAAATATTATATGTTACAAAAGATATTGCATATTACAAGATGTAAATAAGAGGCATAGAGGAAAAGATGAAAAGCAATGAAAAAACTCTTGGCCCCACTTTAAAGTTGCAAAAGCATTGCACCAGCTCAAGAGAAACCGTGAGCACACACGATTGCCATCAGGAATAAAGGCTTCTTCCAGAGCCACGCACCTCCCTTTTTTCCAAGCCTGATGTCCAAGACTTTCTCAATAGTTTCACTGTTGTCTTGCTGTTCATCAGCTCCTTCCCCAGTCATCTCTATCAGGTCATCAGAATCCGTTTCAAAATCATCATCCTCTTTGTAGCTGAGTAAGATCAAAAACAAATTGATATAAAACCCTTGACTCTTCCCAGCCCACCAACACAGAGAATGGCTCAGACTGGAGCATCTTCTCCAGCATTTATCCTATGGTTCAGTGCACATTCATGTCAAGCACACACATCTTAAGTCATCCATTCAGTATTTTCCCCAAGACACTTAGATAGCTACACTTTATCAGACTAATCCTCTATCTTACCCATATAGTTCTGACCATGGCCAACATCACATGATTCATAAGGTGGAAAAATCCCTGCAGCAGAAGCAAGGCCATAACAAAGAAAGTCTCCACTACTGAGGGAAAGATAATTCTATGGAGGTTGCAGAGCATTGAGAGGCTGCATGGGTGCCTACACTGCCCTAGGAACTGCACTTCTCATCTTTGATGAATGTTTAACCACCACAAAATATCATTTGGATGGCTCTTTGCAAGTCCCTTATTACGACTGCCCAAAAGGTGAAAAAGTACACTGGGGAATGGATAAAGCTTTAGCTCCGCCCTGGCTCAACACACTGACCAAGGCAATTGGTCCAGTCCAGCACAGCTGCTCCCTTTTGCTCATTTTCATCTATAATTTGCAATTTTTAACCTCATCTGAGAGTGCTTTAGAAATATTATGCAAACCTCCTGTTTCTCTAAGAGGGACTGGTAAACATTCCCTCCTTCACAGATGGCAAAATGAGCTGAACCCTGGGTGTGCTCAGCAGGAACCTGTCAGAAGAGCCACACCCCAGCCACAGGTTTCTGCAGGACCTCACAGGGAGTCAGGGCCCCCAGTGCCCCCCTTCCCCAGCCAGCTCTCACCCCCAAGCAACCCCACACCTCTTCACACCTGACATTTTTGGCTGCTCTTCGCCGAGTTTGTCTCTTGGGGGTCTCGTCATCTTCATCATCATCGTCATCTTCAGATGAGTCTGGTTTCTTCCTCTTCCCACGCTGGATTTTGTGGGGCTTTTTAACGCCAGTTTTGGCCACTGTTCTAAAATAAGAGTTAATAAAGCCATAATACAGCATGGTTTATGTAAATATCCACTTTAGTAAGTCTTTAAGGAAGCACGATTCTCAAATATTAGACTCCTAAGGGATTTAATCTGCTCTATCACAGAAACTACTCTAGTGCTCACTGGAGCATGAGATGGGGAGATGAGGGAGTAACTAGGTCATAAACAAAGGTAATATTGCAGGAAAAATACACATTCATTAGTGACAAACAGGGATTTCCTCTCCACACAGCACAGGCAGAAAAAGAGACTGAATCAACCATTCCTTACCTCCTTTGGACAGGTCTTCTTGCTTTAATTTTCTTCGGTTCAGGCTCACTCTCTCCACTGGTGCCTTGCTCCCCTCCATCTTCATCCTCTTCTCCAGCAGAGACCTCTCTTTTCCATTTAATTCTGCAGTCAGAAATGTAGGTCATGAAGGGCAATGATATTTCTACACAAATACTTGGCTGAACAAACCATCAGGGCCATAATTACAGGAAAAAAGTTCAAAACTGTATCCTTGGCTGTTCAGTGCAATGCAGGGGGATGCTGTGTTGTGATTCTCTGCTCTTAGGAGGGGGATCTCAGTCACCTGGGTTTTGTTTACACAGTGGCAGGATTGCCTTGAGTGAGAGCAGCTCTTATCACATATGCTGGTGGCAGAGCTGTACTGCTCAAACCTGGGTGGGCAAGGGCTTTGAGTGATGATTTTTTTTTCTCTACTTCTGCATTTTTGATATGGGCTGGAAGGATCTGAAGAGAAGTGCTCATTGTCCCAGAGCATGAGCCACAACGTGCACAGTTACATGAGCTCCTTGGAACCCAGAATATGGAACAAGCCTCCTGCCATCAAAATTCTCCTGCCAATTCAAGTTTCCAAGTGTGAAGCCAAGTCATATTATACTATTACTGGAAGGAAGCATGTTCTCTAGCAGCAACTAGGAACAAAGCTGCAGCTCCAAAATGCCTTTTGGAGGAGCCAAACCATGGAGGTTCCACAGGATCATTGTCCTTACTACCACAGGCCTCCCTGAGCTTTATCACCCTCCCTCCTGCACTGATGGGTACAACTAAATGAAGAGTTAAAAGACAAGACACAGGAGAAAGCAAGCAGGATCATGGGGCTCTGTTTAGATTTCCTCCATCAGGCAGCTAATAGTTCCCTACTTCATTCTGGTGTTTGGAAAAACTAGAAGGTACTTCTAAGATGGGGAAAGGCAGTAAAATCTTACTGTAAGTGAACTCAAGTTATGGTGCTCAGACATCCAAAGCATTCTTTATGGAAGTTATTTTGTTTTAACAGAGGGTTATAAAAGATAAAAAAGGGTAATAATTTGGCATTTTACTATCAGTTAATCAAAAAGGTGGGAGGAGAAGGGATTAAACTGTTTTAAATATCTCTGAAGGAGAATCAGTAACGTGATGGAAAAGTGAAAGACTGACAACAGAAAGTGAACCTGACTCATTCAGATTCCATGACAGGCACAGCAGGAAAATACAGACAAAAGTTGGAAAGTTGCATCCATCCATAGATTCATATTCATATTCATACTTCAATTTTAGTAATACAAAGTATTATTAAAGTACTTATTTTAGAAGCTCACCATGTTGACAACTCCTACCAAACAATCTAAAGCATTACTGCTCTGAGATATAAACCAAAACATCACCACTCAAAATCCTTTCCTTAGAAACTTACTTTCTTTTCAACTGCTTCTGGCGTCTTCTTTTTGGGCTCTCATTTTCAGATTCGCTACTTGCCTTTAATTGAAAAGAAAGAAAATCAAGTTGTAGGCTTCACTGTGGACTGGCTCCTCGAGGGTGCAAGTGAAACACGTGCTGATGGGCTGAGCTGGAGTCCTTTCCCTGCAGCCTGAAGGACACTTTGGTGCAGAGCAGCCACCTCCCAGCACAGCCACCTCCGTCCTGCTGCTCTGCTCTCAGTGTAAAGAAGAAAACTCTGCAGGAAGCCTGGAGAGCTCTACAACATCCCCTATCTTGAAATTCCTGAGCTCAGGACTCATCCACCCTCAGCACCAACCCCCAGTGCCCAATATTCACCACAACAGAAATGGCCAGGCACACCTGCAGTTTGTACAACACCCCAGGGATTGCAAACCCACAGGTGAATTTATCCCCACAAATGCATTATCATTTCTGCCTTCATTCACAAACTTCCTACAAGGAATGAAATAAAAATATTGTCATAAAAAGGCAGTATTTTCATCAGAAGTGTCCTTGTCTTGCTGTTGGGTTTTTTCTCCCATAGCAAAAGTCACCAAGGACCTTACTGGGTCAGAGCTGTGTCCTACTGCTTTCCTTCCTCCTAGTCCTACAGTCTCCACTAGTGAAGTCTCTCTGGCTAAATATACCTAGAGCTATTCTAACTACTTGCTGTACTATTTTAAAAGTGGGCATCATGAATTCCCACAGACCAAGATAGATAAAATAATCTCTTTATGCTGGTTGCACACAGCCCCATTTTCATAAAAACTAGTCAACCACGAAAACAGATCACCACACAGATAATATGACTTCTCCTTAGCCTTCCCCAGAAAGCACAAATAGGCAGGGACAAACTGAAGAAACCCATGAGAGATTTCTAAAGAAGTATTAAAATGACAGAAGTAGCCCCCAAGATTGCTTGCTCCTCACACTTACTGGAAATCTTCTACTTCTCGCTAGCTGCTTTTTGCCACAGTATTCAGTTTTGGCTCCAGGCACTGCCTGTCCATCACCATGGGTGCCAGTTTGCATCCCCTGACGCCCCCCTGCCCTCCTGGAGAGAGCTCACACAGCTGTGCACACAAGGACCTTGTGAAATGGTGCAAGCTGAATTCCTTCATTCCCATTTTCCAGCTTTCCTTCCACCCACAGAAACTTCTGGCTTGCTTGCATAGGTGTATCCACTAAAATCCACTAAAATACTGGATGCCATGTCTGACCATGAGCTTTCCTGGATTTGGTGACAGATTTTCATGTGGCACAATAACATCTTTTGTACCATATATTACTACAAACACGTGTTCATCCACCTGTTCCATGGCCCTGCATGAAATCCCTGTCTCATTTACCAACCATGAAGCAAGTGTCTGGCAAACACCATGGAGAGCCCTACCCACCCCTGCAACACAAGCCAAGCATTCCACAGATTTCAGTTTTGACACGCAACATTTAAAAGTCCTTAGTTTTCCTTTTCTCTTTTAATATCTTATCCATTCCTGCAGCTTTTCCATTCCGATTGGGCATGATTTGAACAGCTGCCCCTCAGTGCACATTTACTCTTGCTGTCTTTTTGGCAAGCGACAAGTAAAGAGAGGTGGATTTCTCTTCTGGTCTGCGTCAGAGATCACATTGGGAGAAAACCAAATACAACCTTTAGCTCTTTGAAGTTAACTCCACTCTTGTGCCAAAATCCCATTTTCCAAGTTTCTGGTGTCCATTTTCCTAATGCCTGTACTCTCCCTCTGCTCTGTCACTGTCTCTACAAAGCTGATGATAATCTCTAAATGACACAACTTTTCCCCTTTCTTCCACCTTGAAAAATGTAACTTGTGACTGCAGCTCAGCCGCCTTCTCTTACATTTTCCAAAGACAGCATTGTCTGTTTTGGATTCGTGTCAAGCCCAGCCCTATCTCCCCTGACACAGGCAGTTCCCAGCCTGTCATGTGCCTGCCTTGTGCTCCCACATCCTCCCCATCCCAGTATGGAGTGCTGGGAAGCGCCATGCTGCAGTTCCTCAGCCTCTCCTCCCCACTCCCTGTGTCTCCTGGTGGTAAATTCCCTGTTTTAGGAAGCACAGAGGACAGCCAAAGAGCCAGGGTGTGCCAGGTCCAGAGCATGCACCTGAGGCCCTGTCTGCCCACCACCACCATCAGGACAGACTGCTCAGGAAATCACATCAAGCTGAATTTTAATAATGTCACCTCCTCGAATGACACAAGCTAGACTGGCAAAGTCCATCTCCAGTCCCAAATCCAGTGGGATTTTTGTCAGCCCAGCACGAGACGCTGGGGTCACGCTGCTCACTCCAGAGCCCAGGTGCCAGTGCTGGGCTCAGGCTGCCCGGCTGGGGTGCTGATGCTGTGCCCAAGGGAAAAGACAATCCTGGTTCTGCCTTACTAAAATGTGCCCAACTTATTCCTGCATCACATCCAGCTTCCAGCTGGACTAGGATCTGGCCTCTTACAATTTCCTCATCTCCAGCTAAAGGGATCAGCCTTCCCTCTCCTTGCCTCATGACTCCTCCCATCAATTCTTTCCCTCTCCTAGCACATAAAGTGCATGCACTTTTACTAGATTAATTGCACTGTATTTTGCTGTGGAGCAACACTGAACAAACATTATGATGCTGCACATGTAGTACTAAGCAGAGCAACACAGAGCAACTCAAAGTTCTGCTCTTTAGATTATCCACAAGTGTCCTTGCCACTAGCCCAGGCCAGGAGAAATGGGGATTCCAGGCCATTGGAGAGGAGGTCCAGATGAGCCTCTGGAGCTCGCATTAGGAGAGTAATGACTTGCTTAAACAGAGCCAAAAAGTATTTCAGACTAAAGTCAATGTGAGGACTTGCTCATTTCAGGCTTAACAGAGGCCAAAATCTAGTGCTCCAGAAAAGCAGGAGAATCTCGGCTCACCAGGTTAGTTTTATGTTTGCTGAACTTCTCTTTCCCAGTGAGACCAGTAGCGTTTGAATTTTCAGCAAATACATGAGGCAAACACTGACCAAAATGCAAATGAGCATATTTTTTCCGATAAGAAAGCCAGTTGCATTTTTAGAACACACTGGTACGTGACTTCTGGCCTCTCTCTGACAGAAAAAATACACCGACATTTGTCACCAATTTCAGTCTGAAATATTCTTTTTATAGTAAAACGATTGTGTCTGGTTGGGGTACATTTATTTCTCAACTGCCCCAGAATCACAGAATAATGGAATGATAAAATGATTTGGGTTGGAAGGGACTGTAAAGATCATCCAGTTCCAACCTCCTGTCATGGGCAGGGGCATATTCCACTAGACCAGGTTGCTCAGAGCCCCATCCAACCTGGCCTTGGACACTTCCAGGGATGGGGCAGCCACAGCTTCTCTGGGCATCCTGTGCCAGGGTTTCACCACCCTCACAGGGAAGAATTTCCTTTATATACCTAACCTAAATCTTCCCCTTTTCAGAGAATTTAACAAATTTAAATGCTCTGAAAGACACCTGGTTCTGCATGCCTCACATCCCCTGGCTGAAAACTGAAGCTGATTAATTAACTGCAAAGAAAATGCCTGGGGAAGTTGTGTTTTTACTAAAAAACTCACACGTTCTCTTGTTCCTGGAGACAGCTCTGGGCCTCTGAGCAGATCTGTGCTCCTATGCAAAGTTGCACTTTCGCTTCCCCGATGGCTCAGCCCACACCTGGGTATTGATCACGAGTTATCACCCTCCCTGATCGCACCTTGGACATCTACACAACGAGCCAGAAATCCCCAGAAGGTAACCATTTCTAACACACAAATAACCCTACCCAGAGTGCTGCTCTAAGAGGACACAGTGATTGAGCAGGGCCCCAAAACCTGAATCACCTCCACCTCCGCGCCATCTCCCCCACACAAGTGAGTCACAGGGCAGTGCAGGGAGCTGCCGTGGCTCATCCTTGCTCTGGTCTCTGAGCCTGCCACGCTGCCTGCACGATGCTCTTTGCTAATCTGCACAGAAGCATTAGGGAAGAAGGCAATTACAAGCCCCCAGACACTGTACTGGAAGTCCCAAGCAGCAAGGAGAGGTGCATGTCACTGGTGACAGGATTAACCCTGCGAAAAAGTCAAAAAGCATCTTCAGACGTGCCTTGGGTTTCTGCCCCCTCCAGCAGCAGCAAGGAGTGCCACAAAGGCTTGAGCTGTGCTATTTCCTCTTTCTTGGTGTCTTCTAAGAGCAAGCCCTTCCATCTCCTTCTGCTCTCTGTGAGGCCCCAGCACTGTGCTCCTGACAGGTCACACCCTCCATCAGACTCTGCTGCAGATGGCAGTTGCCCTGTGGGGACCAGGCAGTGTTGCTTTGGGGAGAGAGGGGTGAGGGGGGTGCTCCAATTTTTTTAATTACAGCTGTTCCACAGAAGCTGCAGTGGGGGTCATTTGGAAGAACTTTGGGGTTGGTTTTTTCTGTTTTTGTTTTTTTACAATATTTTGTGGTATAGCAAAGTTTTGGCATCTCAGATTTAATTTTTTTTTTAACCTTAAGTAGTAGGAAATAAAGATATTGAAAAAGAAAACAACATTTGCAAAACCACGTAATATTGTAAAACAAAAAAGGAAGGGACTTACCTGGGCCCCTAAGAGGGCAGGGGGGTATGCAGCGGAGCTCTGGGGTGGGTGTGAGGTCGCCGGCACAGTGCATGCCGGGGCATCGCACAGAGGGGCGGCCGGCCAGCCCAGCCTCTGCCAACTTGAAAAGGAAAACAAAAGCTACGTCAATGGTGCACCCTGAGCCCCTTCCTGACCTCTGCTCTGTGGGACAGCCAGCACAGGAGTCTGGGGGGCAGCTGGTGGCACTGGGGTGCCACCAAGGCTCAGCAATAACGCACCAGAGCAAGGATCTGGAGACCTGCGTGTGACACCCAGGGCATCCAAACACACATCTTGGTGATGAAGCACAAACAGCCTGAGTCACTGGGCTCCTGCTCTGCTCAAAGTCTGCTGCTTATCTTCAGATTCCCAGCCCCAAGCCCCAAGCTCTGCGCAGATGCCTCTCTCTGGTTCTCTTTCCCCTCTGCTATAGCTGCTTGACTTTCCTGAAGACCTGCAGATGAAATGCTCCACGCAGAAAACCTGTCAGATGCAAATGAAGGTGGCACCTAATTTCTACATCTTCAGAAAAAAAAACCCAACAGAGTTCTGAAACAGGAACAATTAGAAGGTTTGGCTGCCAAGCTCTGACCACTGTCACCTTCAACTGAAGCATAAAAGACTCCCCAGTATTCAACCAAAGAAAAGCGATGGGTCATAAAGCTGCACACAAACAAATGCATTTATTAGTGGGATCCATTCCAGGATGGGCAACAATGACTGTTTTGTGTCTATGAGGTATTTCTGGGAACTTTCCTTTATTCCTGGTTGGATTTGTGTTGCATTTTGGTCCCGTTCTGTTTTTTTTTTTATTACACAGACTCCTCTCCAGGATGTTCCTACAGCAGAGCATGATTTGCATTATGCCCCATTCCATCAGATCAGTGCATGCAGATCTCAGCCCACGCAGTGTCCTGCTCACTCCAGAGGTCCCAGGCCAAGGACCAGCTGCAGGACTGGGACCTCAACTGTGAGCTCCAACATCCATGAACCAAGCTGGGACTCAGTGTTTACAAGGCAATGCAGTTGAGACCTCCCTTTCCTCTTTGGGTTTGGTTGGTTTTATATGTTCAGTAATCCCTCATCCTTTTTTTTTTCCTTACCTCATCTTTTATATTAAATCGTGACGGTTCTTGTCTGCTTCGGTTTGACCTCCTAACCCCATAAACATCAGGATATTCTTCCCACATCTGCAAAATAAACAGACCATCAGAAGGCCTGCTTCACCTCAACTATTTTTGACACTTTAGAGAAGTTTGATGGTGGCTTAAAAAAAAAAGAACAAAAAACCATTAGGGAGCTAGCAACCAGTAGATGGACAGTTTGCAAAACTGGCTGAAAAATACTATTTTGGGATATTTGACACCTCTCTAAAGTAGCATGTGTTTATCTCAGTGCTACCTTTACAGTGGTCCATCTTTCCACTGAGGCACAAATCACTCTCCAGCTCGCTCAGGCTGAAAGATGGTGTTGAGGTAACCAGCCCTCTGCAGCACTGGTGCCAAAGGAATGGAAGCAACACCCTGGACATGGAATGAACAGACCTACCAACTCAACAGGGCAATTCCCTGTTACTAACAGCTTCCAGCACAATTCTTGTCCTGGTAGAAAGCTCCATCAGCTGCCTGGAGACATTGCCAGCTGCAGCTTCAAAGGTGAACTCTGTGGCCCAGTCTGGACGGCAAGTGGAGTAAGATACCCTGTCCTTTGCTAAGGCAAGGCAATGGCAGCTGATTCCTCTCCCAGGTGCACTGATGGGAATGTGGTTTGGCAGCACAGGGCACATGGATGTGCAGAGGTGACTGCTGGGAATGGTTGTGCTTTTTGCTGTAAAACAAGGTCCTCAGCAGTTCAATACACTGTATAAGAGCATGCATTTTTTCTTGTGGATGGGCAGGAGAAGGGGACACAAAAATGGATGCCCTGAAGGGGATGAATGCAGAGCTGTGTTGGTGACACCGGACACAAGAGTTACAGGGCAGACACAAACCACCATGACCCTTAAATTCCTACACCAGCAATTCCTCTCTCCCTCAGCAGAGCTCTTAGTTGTCTACATCTATTAATTTCCTTCTGATTCTCTCTCCTTCCAATACTCAAATATCTCTGCAAGACATTGGCAGGAAAAGGAAATCAAAACATGCTGCCAGATGCAGCAGTGATTGGGACTGAGAGTGTGATGGATACAAGGCTGCAGCCCATCAATTTTTCTGCCTCTGTTAAAAGAGTAATGGGATAAGGGACAGAGTGTGACTGTGTATCTGTTGGGCCTGCAAGTATTGAGGTACATTCTCACTAAAGAGTAAACTCTCAAATTTAACACGCCCCAAACCATTTGAAGAACTTGTCTTTTCATCTATTAAATGGCATGGGTTTTAAATGTGGGAGCAACTTCTATGACAAATCTTAATAGCACCTAACACAGATTAACCTTGCCTTCATAGGCGTATCTAAACAAATACCAAATAAACAATAATACATTAATTGCATTGGTTATTCAAGGGGAAGAGGTATCAACATGTCTAGGCTAGACCTAGCTAAGGAAGACACCCATTAACAGACAAATTAAGAAGGGAGAGGCTTCCTTATTAGAGGGTGTCCTGACCTTTTCATGTTTCATCCATGCTAATTATCACCCTGTGTATGGATGCACTTCCTCACAGGGTTATGTTAACATTTATTGTTAGGGACATGCTCTTAGAATTCTTCAGAGGGAGAGAAGACTTCCTTTGGTACCCAGTTATCAACAATATACCACAAATTTTAATATGGTATTACCAGAACTTCCTTATAAACTCATCCTCTCTTGCCAGTCCACTCACTGGAGGATTTAGCCATGACCTGAGCCAGCAGTCTGGAGCTTTGTGGGAGGGAGAAGGTGGTAACAAAATCCTTCACTGCTCCCTGGCAGGTCTGTGGGAACACAGGCTGGAAGCACTGTCATTCCTCCTTATCCTTTACACGCATAGCACCTTTCTCCGTAAAACTCACTCTCAGGAGCAAGCTGTGCTCAGTGCAACCCACGGCTAAGAACAACAGATGGTTACACACCATGAACAAGCAAACAAGCTGACCTAACCAGAATTTTCTCCTTCCAAGCAAACTCATTTCATTGAGTTCCTGTCTCCAAATGGTATTTGGGTTCCTCTTTCTCACCTCACACTGCCCTGTGTTACTCAGGTTCCTCCAATCCCTCAGGTAAAGCAGGTACCTGAAGTGCAGCTTCTGCCCTGGGGGGTGCAGAGGGATACCATGTGCAGTAACACTCACAATCCCTTTTCCTGCTGGACAGCAAGTGGAGGGAAAACCTGGCTATCTGGGGGGTATTGCTAGGGAGGAGCTGGGAAGCTGCAGGTGAAAAAAAAAACACAACAAAGAAGCACTGCTCTGGACTTAATAAATAATAGAAGTTAAATAGCTTTTTCATTCTTCCTTTTTTTCTTCTTTTTCCCTATGGTTTTTTTGAGAGGAAGAGTGATGTAAAAAAATCAAGTGGTTCAAACTTCAAACCCTAAACAAACTTTCTTCCTGATTATTTATCACATGGGGAGGCTTTACTACTTCTGAAGGAGAGACAGGAGAGAGGAGTGGAAAGACAGAGGGAGAGGATGAAATGACAGGATCATGTACTGATGACAGGCACCTGCCCCCTCATCCGCACCAGCATCTACTTGGTGCTGCAGGGGGTGTTCCACAAACACAGCAGCTCCTGCCCTCAAGGGTGACACCAGCAGGGCTCCAGCACACAGACTGAACAGCCTCTGGGGACACTGGAGGTCAAAGTGGCCAGGAATTTGGGCACAGCTTCACTGAGGTCCTGCTGTCTGACCTTCTGTGGTGGGTACAGGAGTAACATGTCTGTGCAGAGCAGCAGGGGTAATACCTTTTTAACATCTGCTATCCTTTCCTTCTTAGAGGCTGGTTTTTCTTTGGTTTCAGGAGGGGTCTGCTGGGATTTGGAACCCGTTGATTCACTTTCAGATTCAGACTGACTCTCAGAGGACTCGGAGCTGCTGTTTGACTCGCTGCCCTGCTCACTTTCAGACTGGCTTGCAGAGTCAGAGCCAGAGGCTTCTTCGGATGCCGAGTGACTAATGGTAGAGAAAGAAGAGGTTACATTTTAACTGCACTGACACAGATGTGAAATACGCAGCAGTGAGCAAACCTGAGACACATCTGAGCCATAACAACAGGCTTGGAAAAGCCTGAATGCAAGTGTGGACCCTGCATGCCCAGACACCCCACACTGGCATTCTGCAGCAATTCCTTCCCAGGACTGGCAATGAACACGAGTGAGAGTGCAGCCCCAAAAATCCCTTTCCAGGATCTCCTCCTCATCACCAGAACAAAAGCAGTGGTGGGAGGTGAAGAGAAGCACTAGCAGTACCAGCAGCACAGGGAGGATCTGGCTGTCCTGGAGCGAGGAAGAGTAAGGTGCAGTGGGAGCTGCAGCATCCAGAGACCATCCCGCTATAGTGAAGATAAGCAGTTGCTCCAGCACGGCTCTCCACTGCATCCTAGTGTGGCCAGTGGCTCCAAATAAATCTGATATCCACTTCCTGGAAGTGGCCAGTATCAATCACTGTACCCATAACACCATGAATGATGTTAAATATAATGTTTTTTGCAAAAAGAATGAATACAGCAACAGGGCAGAAGAAAGTTTATATGGGCTTGTGGCTGGGGCAGCTCCTCTTTACAGGATTACACCAGTGCTATGCAGACTGCATTTCTCAAGCCAATAATGGGAGAGTAGAACACTAAGTAGGTGTAGTTCCCTCTTTTTTTTTTTTCTTTATATAAAAATGGGTTAACACACAGAGTATTCCCTTAAATAAAGGCTCCTCAACAAAACAATGAGAGGCCAAACTATTTTAGGTGGCCAAAATATTCAAATAGCTTTGCCCAATCACTCCCAACATATATATTTTTTATTTTAGGATCCAAAAAAGCAAACTGAAATCTCACACGTGCACATTGGCAAGGCAGCATTCAAACCCCACAGCCACAAACAAAAACACAATGATGCTACAAACTTTTGGAACAAGGAGCACCCTTTTCCCCATCAGCTTTGCACTGGCAGCTGGATGTGTTTGTAATATTTAAGGATGTGTTTGCAATATTTAAGGATTCACTTAGGTAGAACACTATGAAAGAAGAGTCAGGAAACCTTCACAGAGGGATTAAACATATTTTTATTTTTTTCTGCATTTGCACAGAAGTAACAAAGTACATCAAAGGCTCTGCTCAAATTCCACGATTCAAGGAAGAAATAATACAAAGAAGGGAAAAAAATCCCACAAAAAAAAACCCAGCAAAAAAGCCGCAACAACAACCACCAAAAAGAAAAACCAAACCAACAACAACCCAAACAGAAAAAAAAACAACCCGAAGCAAAAAAAAACAAAGCATGTGCACATGTAGGTCTACATCCGACTGCAGGGTGACCGCCCCCGGGGCCGCCCGGGCGGAGCCGCGGCCGGCGCAGGACAAGTCCCGGGCCGCGGGGCTGTGGGCCGGGAAGCGGGCAGGGGGCAGCACCCGCGCGCCCTCAGGCGCCGCCGCCGCCGCCATTTCGCGGCCTCCCCTCCGCCGCCATCTTGCGACCGCGGGGCTGTGCCCGGTCCCCGGCATGAGTCCCCGGCATGGATCCCCGGCACTGCCCCGGGGAAGGGGAACCGCGGGGAGCGCGGCCCTCCGAGCCTGAGGGGTCACAAACGGAGCCCCTTCTGCAAGGAGCAGGGGCAGCCATCACCCGCGGCTGCCGTTTCACTGTCCCAGCCTTTGAGGGAATGGGGTTATCACATTGCATCCCGCAAGCAGGGCTCGAAATTCAGGTTGAACCACGGCCATTGCAGGCTGTCCAGTCCCTCCTGCCTGTCCCTGCCCATGGATGGAGGTTATCCATGAGAACCAAAGGTGCAGCCCCATGCACTGTGTCCCACTAGACCCTTTGTTCTGTGGGCTCTACAACAGTCCCCCCTTGTCCACCACAGCCCTCCATCGCCACAGCCGTGACCTGTGGTGGTGCCATGGCCATAACTTGTGGGGCCACAGCCATAATCCATGGTGGTGCCACACTCATGACATATGATGGTGCCACAGCCATAACCTGTGGGGCCACACTCATGCCACACACAAAACCTGTGGTGGTACCATGGCCATAATCCATGGTGGTGCCACAGCCATAACCTGTGGTTGTGCGATGGCCATAAGCTGTGGGACCACACTCATGCCATACACAAGACCTGTGGTGGTGCTACAGCCATAACCCGTGGTGGTGCCATACTGTTCCTGGGAATGGCACTCCAGCAGCTCTGGGGACATGGTGTCCATGGGCAGGGCTCAGCAGGACACCATCCCGCTAGTCCTCCACAAAGGAGGGCATTTGGAGGCATCCAAACCTCTGCTGTCGCAACAGTAAGTGGCAATATCAGGCTCTTCTTGAGGCATGCTGGTGTCCCGTGTGCCACAGGGATGCACAGAAGAGGAAGACAGTTTTTCTTTCAATTAGATTTCTGAGCAATTGCTGGAAAGAATTTTAACAGCCCAGGCAAGACTGAGGCCAGACAGTTCTGACAGTATTTGTTTAGACACAGAACAGTAATTAGCCCTCCTCCCACTGTGGAGCTCTTTGTTCCTCAAAGCCCTAAGCTTTATTTCAAGGACACAGGGACACTGGCGACACAGGCTCTCTGCACATTAGTAGCCATAATTCATGTGCTTTATCCACAGCATTGTCTGAACACTAATTCTTTTTTTCAGGCTGTGAACTGTGTCATCTGAAAAGAGGAAGACTTCTCTGGTGACATACACATCTGTATGTGCAGGTATTTGCCTGCACACCTGCTTCCCCTACTAAGGAAAGAAACACAGATGACAAGTGGTTATGTCCTTTTGAAGGCTGTTGCAAGTAATTTTTTTTTTAATGAACAACCTGTTATCGAGGCAGAATTTGAGTTTGTCTTCTTTTCTGTGTTGATCATATAAAAAAGATAACTGAAAGGCTTATTTTCATAAAATAATCCTTTCTAACTGTCACAGGGACAACCAGGAAGCATTTCTACCTGCCAACAGAATATAACGTATTAGTAATCAGATGTCAAATCAGGCTTAGCACTGTATATACCTGGAGACCTTAGTCCTCTTTTCAGAAGTTATTTTTGGAATTTGTCCTGGTTTAATGCCCCTGAGTTAGCATCCAAACAAAACCTACTTTCAATTAAACTATAAGTGAGGGATGAGCTATAATTAATTGTCACAAAAATCACAATTCAGCCAGACCATGCTCCTCTAAAAACAACTATGAACATCAAAAGAAAGCAACAGATGGGCCATTGGTAACTTCCTTGAAGTGAGAAACTCCTCAAAAAAGTTGAAATCTGCAAAGACTCAGCCAAATACATTCCTCTGGTTTGTAAGAAATACTTCAGGCTGTAAGTCTGTTTTAATTAAGAGCCTGCTCCTGACTTGAGGGGGAGCAAAACTAAATCATTCCTTACCAAGAAGGACACATTCCTTCCAAGAAATAAGTAGTTGAAAGGCAGCGATAAGACCCTTTACAGTGAGGCATCTGATTTTAAAAGGCAATTACCACATGCCTGAAGCCTCCAGACTTTGCATTTAATATTTCATATATAACTTTATTTTATAGGGGATCATCTTTGTAAGCAGCAAATCATTTTATAACCTCTCAGTAAGAACGAACAGTAGATATGCTTCCAGAAGGTGTGAGATAGCTGAAAAAATGACCCCAATATGCATTTGTGAAACCAAGAACTGATCGGGAATGGCTCTAACTGGGACCATTCTGTCCCAGTGTTTAAAATGTGGCTTTTGAGGGACAGAACTTGAATTCAGACAGGGGAATAAAGGAGGATTAATAACCCAAGACCCTCCCACAAGCAAAGCTCCTCCCAGCTTTAAGAACTGTTGTGAATGTTTTGAATTTAAACAAGTTTGAATCCAAACAGCAACATTCCACTGGGCTTCACAAGCTCTGCAGGGATTCGGCACCAGCAAAACCACCCTGTGAAGGCTGGAGAAGGACCTTGGCAGATTATCCCATGGCTGGATCACATCAGGGGCTGGATGACAGCAGGAACCGTTATATTTAACTCCTGTGCATTGTTGGCCACAGCGTCAGGAGCACTGTGGCTAACTGACACCCAAGTGCACATCCACAGCTTGCTGACACCAGAATGCCCCAGGCAGGTGGCTGGGACACAGCCCCTCCCTGCTCCCATCCATCCTCACCCTGCAGACCATGTTCCCAGCACTGGCTGGACCTGATGGGGCTTCCTGGTATCACACCTGGATAGCCCAGAGAAACAGCAGGTCACCGCCAGCTTCAGCCCAGCCCAGACCCAGCCTTTAGAGTAAGAGGAACAGTGGAAATAAACTGCACTTGGCAGTGCAGTGAGCTGCAGAGTGAGCAACACAACTATAGCTTGGACTCAATGATCTCAGAGGTCTTTTCCAATCTAACAGATCCTGAGAAGGGGGTGAACAGCCTAGGGTTGGAGGCAGCTACTGGGTCAGCCCAACTCCATGCCCTGTCCCCACAGCCCTGCTGGCCTCAGTAGGACCATGGCAGGGTCCAGACCAGTTGTCTGGCAGAGACAATTCTACCTGAGAGGAGCTCCTGGGCCCCCATAGCTCTTCAGCTCAGGCTGCCAGCTGCTCCAAGTCACTCCCATCCATCAGCAGAACCAGCCTGAGATTTACTCCAAAGCACAGAGCAGCAAAGCCAGTGCAGGCCACCAACTTAAAACTATTTAAATAGGTCTGTCTTCCTAAAGTAACCTGCACAAATTGTGGGATACATAAGCACAGTGACAAACCACAGGAAGGACAAACACACCGAGATGAGGACTGTGCTGCTGTTAAACATTTCCTTTGAATATCTGATCTATAAATGTGATGTTCCCTATTATGAAGGAAAACTATTTACAAGAGCATGTAATGACAGGATACTAGAATGGCTTCAAAGTGAAAGGAAGCAGGTTTCGATTAAATATTAGGAAAAAGTTCCTTACTGTGAGCTTGCTGAGGCACTGGAGCAGGTTGCCCAGACAGGTTGTGAATGCCCCATTCCCTGGAAGCATTTGAGGCAGGTTGTATGGGGCTTTGAGCAACCAGGGGAAGGTGTCCCTGCTATGGCAGGGAAGTAGGAATGAGATGATCTCTGAGGTCCCTTCCAACACCCATTCTGTGTTTCTGTATAAATATATATTAAATGTCTACATTTACTGCAAATACAAACAAGCACCGTCAATGCTGATTTGTGTACTCAAGTCACAGGGTAGCTGTAAAAAGGCACTAAATTTAACCTTTAGGCTAAACAAGCCAGGGAGAGGAACACAAGATGGGTTCTTGCCATAGATCACTGGACAAAGAGAGGATAATATAGGTACCACAGGGGACTGAGCAAATACCACAGTAATCATAGGCAAGGCCATACAGACACAGCACATGGAGTGTGCAGGAGAAACAAGCGAAGGACAGATTGTGACACTGAAGACAAATAAATAAATTCCTAGCTTTTTCAGTTTGCTGGATTTTATTCTGAAAGTCTAGTAAAAAGTCACTGGTCCTTGCCTGTCTCCCAAGGCAAAGATTTTCTGAGTGATAAACCTTGAGAAGGGTCATTCGGTGAAAAAGTTTTTCCCAGTTTATTTCCTCCAGGGAAAAGTAGAAATGGGGGGAAGGAAAAGAAGAAAAATACTCCTGCTCCTCTACTCTCCATACCTCTGCATGGTACATTTACGCACTGATCTGTCTCTGAGGAGGAATTTAAACTAGAATATCTTAAACACAACCAGGGTCCTCAAACTGTTTAGGAGTGACCCTCAGACAACTCTGAATACTCAAAAATATGATTTGTCCAAATCTGGGCCAGCTTTAAAGGGGCACAGCTAACTCCCACGGTGACAGGGTTGCCCCTTCCAGATTATCAATGCTTTCTTCAAAGAAGCATAAAAATACTTCCCTAACCTCGCTTTATGATCAGCAACTTTTTTTTTTCCCCTTAAACAGGCATGTGAGTTCTCATGGAGAATCCACACTTCTCCCACCTGTGCCTGCAGGGTTGGGTGTTAATTACATTCACACAGCTCTGGGCACAGCTGGGCCATGGTGCTGCTGTACCAGCTGAGGGATTATGCACCCAAGTGGTATCTATCCAAAATATCCATCTGAACTAGGCTGTGAGGCTTTCCAGCCTATCCTGGCCACTGCTACTTACCCCAGCACAGGACTCCCAAATGCCAAAGGCAGAGCTAAATATACTCCTCACTACTCTGCTGCAGCTCAGCAAAGCACATTGGGTTATCCTGAATGATACAGACTTTCCAAAAGCTGGTGGGGGTTTTTCCTCCACTAGGAAGACACTACGTTGTGCTTGCATAAGCAAGCAAAAGAAGCAATTCATTCATAATGAGGAGAACTGGCTCTCTCACTCTCTCTGATCTTTAAGCCAGAGGCTGAAAATGCTTGGGATGTTTAGTGGGAAAAGAGAAAAAAAGGAAAAAAAAGAAAAAACCAAAAACAGCAGAGGGACAAAAGAAGTCAAAACCTGTCTGATTGATTAAGGAGCACCATTGATAATCTCCAAGGCAGCATCCTTCCCTTTCCCTGCACAGAAAGGGGAGAACAATTGCAGTTCTCAGGGTTTGAAAGGGCCCATCTCTCCCTCTCCGGGAGGCAGTGAAGCGTTTCCGGGTTCCACATCCCCCGGCTGGATCCTGGCAGCTCCCAGCTCCTCCTCATCCCCAGCCAAGGAGAGGAGCAGAAGCCCGGGGGTGCACACCTTCCTCAGACAGCGGGCAGGGCTGTCCCTGCATGATGGTGCAGAAATTCCTTTATGGCACCAGGTGACCTGCAGTTCAGAAAAAAGGAGCCTGATCTGAGGCCTGAGGGGGTTATTCCAAGTGACTCTTAAAGGCTGTTTTTAACCAAGAGATTTAAGGCTCATCACTGAACCTAAGTTTTACAGACAGCACATTGCATCGAAATCTCAACTAGTGACAACTCTGTAGTGAAGCACAGAGATTCCTCCCCCTGAGAGAGGTGCAAACGACTCCTATAATTAAAGTATTAGCAATTCTATTAAGTCATGTATACCTAACAAAAACACTTGCAAGAAACACAAATAGTTGCAACACGGCTTTTTCCTAAGGAGTCGGGTGTTCTGGAGTCGGTGAATTCTTGACATTGCAAAACCCTTGTTCATAGCTGGGGTAAAGGTTGGTGAGCAGTGAAGTGTTAAGCATCCCATCCCGTCTGTAGAGCTTGGCAGACACACTGCACTAAGCCCTGCCAAGATCAAACGCCATGCCAGCACTTCCAGCTCAATACCAGAAAGGAATCTGAGATCACTGTTAAAAACTTTTTAATTTTTAACTCTTATTAGTCAAGGTAAGAAAAGCACATGTAGTACAGAGTAGTTTATCTCATCCCACAGGTAAGTATAAAGGAAGGTGGAGACTGAAAATTATAATTTAGCAGCAGTGCTACACAAGCTGTAATGTAAAATGAGCTGCTGCACATTTGGAAAGACTCAGCAACATTTGGCTCATTATATCCAAAAGATACTCCCTGCTCTAAGAAAATGAGGCATTAACAGTGTGAAAGACTTATAAAAGCGTCACTGCAAGTCACTAGGGTGAACTTTTCCTCTGGGCTTTTTTCCTTTAATTTCAAGGCTCCTCTAAGAGATGTGAAGGTGGCTTTACATACATACCAGCACCTACTGAAAGAGCATCTTCACATGGCATTTCAGTACACCAGGAAGATTGATGTAAGACATCATGTCAGTAGAACAGCACATCCTTTGCTAGAAGGCTGCTTCTACCTAACTGTGGTAATCCAGGCCATCCCCTCCCCCAGTGCTGTGCTGTTTGTATTCATTTTCTTTGAAGGAGAGGAGAGAGAAAGCAGAACAGAAGTTTTCTCCAGCCATTATCAGCTCCTTCCTGAGCTGGATTTCAGCTAGGGGCAAGGAGAGATTTAGAAGCCTTTTCCATCTCCAGAACTTAGCAGCCTAATTTAACATTGCAATTCCTGCTGATACCGTTGTGTGCGACACAAAACAAGATACAGTGGATACACACACCTCCAGGTAATGTATGAGGAGATGCAATTACAGCATAAGCTGCCAAACCCAGCCAAAGTAGGTTTACTCGGGCTGTCTTGAGTTCAAAAGCAGCCAGTCCATGGATCAGAAGCTTCAGTTCAGTCCCTAGACTCCTGCTCGCTGTCTCAGGTACTTCACCTCAGGGCCAGTCTGCATTTCTGGTATCCTCACCTGCTCCTCAAAACCAGCACTGATAAACCTGAATTAAGAGATGTTCCAGTATAAAAATTCCTCAGAGACAAGTCTGGCAGCTCTGTAACCTGCTAATGCTATGTGCAACTTTCTGAGGGCTGAAACACAAAAACAAAGACAGGAATTGGTTTATCCCAAGTTGGAGAGATTAAAATGAAACACCAGTGCCTTCCTGGCCCTCCTTCCCAGCCCTGCCAAAGCTCCCAGTGGAAGTGTTTGTTTGAAGGCAGAAGTGTGGTTATGGCAGCCCTAGCACTGCTCCTGAGGCACAGCCAGGATCCGCGTTCTCAGAAATGCCACCGCCAAGCCACAGCTGGCACCAGCGCTGGAGGAAGTGGGGGAAGGTGCAGATAAGGGCAACTGTTGCCCTCAGAGTGTGGCAGGTGAAACATCAACCCGACAGAACGGAAACAGGCTCCAATCTGCGATCTGAGCCACGTCACCTTCCCTTGGCTGAAGGCACTCATGGAGCTGGGAACACACCTGCACACACATGCACTCAGCCATGGCAATGTCCCTGCCCCAGCACAGGATGGGCACAGAAACTGGGTTACACAATTACCCCGGTGAGCCCTTTACTCCCATTTTCCAATTTTTATTCAGCAAAAGTCATGCATTTTAGAGAATCTATACAATTTGATTAATTAGCTTAAGATGTTTAACTAAAAAAAAGAACAATCCAGAAGACAATTAATTACAGCTAAATGTAGCTCCTTGCAGTTGCTGAGCCTTTTTTATAGCACTGTATATACTGTATCCATCTCTGGCAGCAATCACAAAACAGGGAACAGAAGAGTTGAGAGCCTCAGGACTGTGCATGCGTAATTAGATGAGACACTTCCTTCACGAGGGTAATGCGAAACAGAAGTAACAAAGCAAAACAAGAACAATCTCCTTTGTGCTGCACAGATTACATCATGATTCATATGAATTCCTTGCACATTATTCCTTTTGTGTGTCCCACACTGATCAAGCATATTTCCTTTTCAAAAAAGGCTCCGGACAGTTTCACAAAGGGTTAAAGCTTAAAAAGGAAGGGAGGAAAAAAGTCCTTGTTGAAGAAAGGAGAGGTGGAAATGAAACTGAAAGCCTAGCACAGGCACATGGCCACAACAGCTAAAAAATAACTCGTCTTCTGGATAGAAACGTGAAATCCATAGTTTGAGGCATTTTAACAAGCTTGTGCAATGTTTCTACTCAGCTGAAAGAAAATCAGTTGTAAAATGCACACTGAAAGCAAACAGTGAATTTTGGTGATTTAAGGATACTGAAAACAGTACCCCTCCTAAAAAAGAAAAAAGAAAAAAAAAAAGGAGACAGATGTTCCGGTAATACTATGGCATTCTACAATTCCTTTTGAAGTTAGAAAAAAAAAAAAAAAGAAAAAAAAATCTGTAGCAAAAAATAGCCCTGTTTCTTTTCAAGTGACTTCTGAAAATAGCTTGCAGTATTAAAACGAAAGCCCCTTAGACGCAGGCTGTGCGAGCCCACGCCCGGCAGCTGAGCGGAAGCGGGGGGAGCAGCGGCNTGCTCCCACGGCCACGCACCGGGGGCAGCTTGTGCTGAACGTGATCGTTTCCCTCCTCTCCCCCGCTCCGCCAAGTGCTGGCTTGTGTGCACCGACATCTCCATAAAATGGCTGCCACGTCAGGCGAGGGTGTTGTGCTGCGCAAAGCCCTGCGCTGGGAGGTGGCTGCTGAGCAAAAACACGCCATTTCAGACCTCGGAGCTCCAGCTCTGCACAGAAAACGGCCTGGGAGCTAACCCACCGCAACCTATTTCCCCCCCCCAAAAAGCTGGTTTAATGCTAGAGAAGCCCAGAGCTGGACACATACACAAAGGCTTGTCCAGCCTTGCAGGGTCTGCAGCTCAAACTGTTCCCATGCCGGGTATTTCAGAGGTGGGAGAGCAACTGCAACAGGTACAGGCCAACAAGGAAAACTACGTATCCCACTCCTGTTACTTGCTATCCCTGCAAAACTCACTCCTGGGCTTCAGGGGGGCCCCAGCCTGCCTCTGGCCTCTGCACTTCCCATGAGGGCTGACCATGGATGTACCTTCACACTACCTGCATTACAGACATGCAGCACTGAAGATGCTAGAAAATAAAGCAGATTGTGTTCAATTACTTATGCAAATCCCAGGCACACAGCTGGTGGTCAGCAGGAACTGCAGCAGACCCAGAGCAACTTTTCCCTGTTGGGCAAAGTTACATGAAATAATCACTCAGCTCCAAGTTCGATTTACTGTCAAAGCACAAAGGACAGGTATTGCTGGGCACCTGGAAAGGCAGGAGTACAACCCTCAGCTTACAAACTGCAAAGAGTTAACACCATCTCTCCCTAAGAATAATAATCTGCTTTGGGACAATTTCTGTTTATTCCACACAGGCCTTTGTATTTCCTTCTAAGTAGAAAACTGGGAGTCAATTCCTCAGTTAGGGCACTACAGTGGTGTGCAAGAACTGTATTTTCTTCCACTCTAACACCCCTTTCCAGCCCAGGTGAATGGCATGGGCCATATCCACCTCCTCCACCACCCAGGGCTCCCACCAGGACTGTGCCACTTCCATGTCCAGGTACTTCCACGGATGCCAAGCTGGTCTCAGCAGCGTGCGAAGTGCACACACCGGTGCATTTCTGGGTTACAATACCTCAAAGTGGTGTGGCTTTACTTCCTAGAAATCATTTCCCCTACTTCAGGTCAACCTCAGGAAGTAAAGCCCATTTTATGACATTGAGTTGACTCACAGCTCACAAATAAGCTCAACAGAGTTCACTTGCAAATATCCTGTACTAGATTGTTCCCAAACTTCAGGTGTGCTGGTGTCACACACAGCAGGTTTATTTTGAGAAAAAAAAGATGTGAAGGGGGAGAAGGGTAACTTCACACAACAGGTGTTAAATGTAAATGGATCAATTATGACAAATAACCTTTCAATGAAAACCCCAAAAGCATAGGAGGCACTATGCAAATCTCAATACCCCTAAGGACAAAACCCCCTGTGAGACTCCTGCTACATGGCTCAGATTTTAGCTCCTATTCCTTTCCAACACTGATAAAATACTTTCAAGTTCCTCAACAAATTATGTCTATTGCTGCTCGTGTTGAAAATCTCCACTTCAGAAAAGCATAAAAATTTCTATAATCTGAAAGATCATTTTTATAAACGGTGACTTTTTACATAATATTTTGTGTGCAGCATTTACAGTAAAGAAAGCACAGTATGAAAATCTGATGTGTTTTTAAACTGCATTATTACAAAAGATCTATTTAAGTGCCTCAACAATCCTTGAGGCTAATTTAGTTATTAATAATTTCAAATTAAACAATCTTACCCATATTTATTTTAGAATTTAAAATTGATTGCATTTTTAATACACCCAGAACACCATCCACGTTTATACTAGAAGGTTACAGTAATTTGATAATATATATTTTGCCACGCTATTTCAAGTTTGTGTGCTTAGGAAGGTTAAATACTGGACATCAAGAATACTATTCAAACACCTGAACATCACATAGAGCACATGTGATACAACAGACAGTTCAGAGTTCTTTTTTATTAATGTTGGTTAAAAATGCAAGAAGAGAACACCAGAGAAAAAGAAACAGGCCAAGATTCAACTGAAATTAACAAAATGCAAAACTCAGTGATATTTACAAACTAAAAAACAAAAATGCATGTAGTTTAATTTCCAATTTTTGGAAGAGCCGACCTTTTAAATACAAAATGAGCGATTTGGTAATTGTATTTCTGCATTCCCAGCAAACAAACATTTTCAGTATTTCATACTTTTCCCACATCAAGGTTAAGTTTTTAAAAATCTGTAAAGAATCTCATTACTTGACAAAAGTAAATAAAAACAATCTGAGCAAAAATACGTTAAACAAAGCAAGCAAATAATTCGGTGCCTCTTGTTAACAGTCCCAGTGTATATTTTATGATACAAAATGCCATCACCAGCAGGGCAAAGTCTCGTTAAATTGTATAAAAATATTCTAAAATACCTCCACAGAATCAAAGTTCTACGAGCTCAAATAAAATTTGAAGTAAGAGGTATCCGACAAACAGGCACTTTCGAGTTTATATTTTAAAATAAGCTTTTTTTCATTCATGTAACTTTTTCTTGTGCCTATTTACTATAATTTACTACTACACCAGGCTTCTGTATGGCCCTCAGTTAAAGTTTAGACTTCTGAGATTCTTCAAAGAAAAATTTGCCTTGTATGTAAAATGGTGCAATGCAGCAACGGCTAAACCGACAAGGTCATTTTTCACAGCACAAAAAACCTGAAAACTGAAATTCAAAAGCTGGAAAAACATCATACAGGGGCAAGGGCTGCCCTGAATAAAGGTACAGTACCTTTTGCCTAGGACATGGGCCCTTAAGTCACAACACAAGTTTCAGAAATTGCTACCAAAAAAATTAGGGTGTGGCATGCTAACAATCTCAAGGTCATTCCTTAAAAAGGAAGCAAAATCAGTAAAATGTTTTCTATTAAGCACTGACAGTAACCCAAGGCTGTCAAAGTAAACAGGGTATTCACAGGTTTTACAAAAAAAAAAAAAAAAGTTGATAGGTCATACCTCGATGCATTGCTGTGGACTGAACCCTCCTCTCCTTGGCTTTTGTCCTTATTTCTCATCATCTTTTTATTCTTAAATATTAAAAGGGGGTCAGGGGTGTCTGTTTGCTTTGAAGTCCTGTGCCCAGGTATTTACTGTCAAAAGTTGAAAGAAAGGTAAGGTCCCAGTTCGTTTCACTGGCTTTCATTATCAGGAACAAAGTCCTGACGCTGCAATGATATTGTTATAACAATACACAGCACTGATCAACATGGCAAACCGGAGATTTAAAACAAATAATCATTTTTACAAGAAAAATCCGAGAATAAACACAGGAGAGTAGCATCCTGCAAACTTTCCCAAAGTAACACTGGATGCAAATAATCTCTGTATCTTATTGCGTCATCCCAATACAGCACAAATCGGTTGAAAATCAAAGTACTCAAAACGGCAAAAATCTAAAAATTATTATTAATAATTGCTCACCTACCTGATCCATGCACCGCCGCCAGGACCAAGTCGATATTAGTTTCGGGTAGTGGAAAAACATTAGATCCAAAATACTTAGAATTATACCGATAAAATACAAATTTCAGAAAATGAAAAAAAAATATATATTCTAATCCCAAAAATATGCTGCCGATAAAGCAAAAGAAGCGGTAATTAGTACAAAAATGTCCGGGGGAAAAAGCTCATTAGGAGAGCGCACAAAAATGGAGGTACGCCATGGCTTCTAAGCTGGAAAAACAACGACCTGGGCTCTCTCCACGGCTTCTTCTTTCCAGCAAGGCACGAAAAGGGAGCCCTCAAAAGCTGCTTTTCTGCCCGAAAAAGGTCCGCTCGGCCCCCGATTAGTGCCTAGGAGAGGCAAGGGGCTGTGGGGGCCCCCTGAGGCTGCCTGAAAGTTAGGGAAAGTTGCGTAAAGTGTTGGGGAAGGCACGGAGCTGAGCGCGCTCTCTCTAAGGCACAGCCGCCATCTAGAGCTCCTTCCCAGCTCTGAGCTCTGCCTTTGATTGACACTCTCTACATTTACCCCACAACTCAGGTGATGTACCATAGACCCACCCCTTCATTTCTACCAAAAAAAGAGAGAGCCTCCACCTAAAGGGTGCCTGCTACCCCACAGCCCTGGCTCCCTCCAACTACCCCAGCTCAAGGGGCACCTTAACCCCATGTGGCTCAGGCACCCTTTGGAAGCCAGAAAGAAATGGAATTTGTGCCTTTTGTTTTAAAGATTTGCTAAATATTTCAGTGCCTGGGCTAAAATTACTTCCTCCCTGGACAGGAAGTGGTGCTGTTACAAGCCATTTTGAAGGCATGGAAGTGGAGCTCACAGCCATGCAGGCAGCAGCAGCCCACCCTGGGGGTCACCCCACCCAAGGGGCAGCTTCCCCCCAATTCTGAGGCAGAATCCCCAGACAAGAGCTCTCCCCTTTGCCCCCCAGTGCTGGCACTGGCAGGGGGGGCCAGGAGCATCACCCGCTCCCAAGCCAACCCCATAGAGCTGAGATTGCCCTCCAGCTCCACAGCGCCTCCCTAGTGGTTTCCCCCAACAACTCAAATCCAACAGCCACACCATTTCCATCAGCTACACCAAGGCACTACGGTCAAGTCAGTCCAACACCATCAAACTGCTTATTTCTAATGCGCTTTCTTAACCCATTCATGATCATTAACAGATTTAAACACAACAAATTAATTTTAAAGCTGCACAATAGCCAAGCTACAAAATTGCAAATCAATCAATGGACATCTCCAACACAACATCCTGGAATTGAGAGGATGTATCACCAAGGGAATGGAGGTGATCCAAGTATTCCCTGACCACTTGATTCTGACTGCCAGTTGTCTTCCATGACCAAAAACAACCCCTTAAAGCACAAAGACATCTGGTATATTAATAAGCATCAAAACAAGACAGAGGCATCATCCACGGGGGGATCACTGGAGGACAAAGGGGCAATGGGCTAGTTTGGGGTCCTATGGGAACATCCACAGCACAGCATCCCAAGAGCCCACAACCATTGGCTTCCACCAGTAGAACCAACACCATCCCTAGTAATTCCTCCACAGACCTGCCATTTATCTCCTACAACCATCTAGCCTCTTTCCACAAAGGGTTTCATTAGGAACTCTCCAATGCCACAAACCATTTTAAAAAATTTCCACTTTACCAATTATTCACAGAAGACTCCTTGCACCTTGACTGCAAGAACTAAAAAATCCCAATGCAAGACCATTTCAAGGATTTTTGGTAACACTCAGGAAATCCACTCATTGAATGATAAACCCTTCAGGTTGGTCCCAGTATCCAACTACACCATAAAAACACATGGCAAAACCAAACTGGGGCAAGCATGTACCACCAAAATGGCTGGATGGAACAGCTATGAGCAACTCATCATGGCGAAAATGGGTATTTCCAAAAAAGTCTGAGCAAGGCAAATGTTTAAACACAGACAATGAACAGGATTTTTTTTTTTTGAGTTTTCAAAGATAATTTCAAGGTTATCTTAGCACCAGGTTTATCACCTTGGCCCTCCAGCACAAAACAAAGACAACTTTGAGCTTCAGGTGAAACATACAGAGAAGAAATGTCTACAGTTAAATTATTAGATCCACTAGAAACTTGTAAGGAAATAATGACTTTGAATATTAGAACCATTTTAAAATTAATTTGCAAAGGTTAATATGTCATCTGTATCAAATGCAATACCAAGAATAACTCAGTTTTTCTCACCAAACACATGGTACAGTATCATGATACTAAGGCTACATGCAAGAGCAGTGAAGCAGATTGGACACTTGCACAGAACAATTTTAAGACCAAAGAGACTGTTCAGGAAGTCTGTAGTCCAGGAAATCTGTTGAAAAGTTTCTTTACCCACACACAACCCAAGAACATACCTAAAAAAGTTACACAAAACATTCAAGTACTCCTTTATTGTCGTATTTTCTCAGCCTTCAATTGCTATCAATTCCATCTTAAAATAACTTCACAAAGTTCAGCAGCAGTGCCCTGACAATAGGCCAAGTACTGAAAACTCCTCATATTAAGCACCTGAATGAACAAGCCAGCGAATAAAAATTCATTGGAAGTCATGGCAAAGTGAACATAATTTGCAAATGAAAACCACATTTGATACCAAGTATAGCACAAAATTTTACCTTGCCTTCAGTACTTAGCTAAAGTATTTCTCAGTTTAATAGCAACCAAAAAGGTAACCCACTTCAAAATCAACACAATAAAAAATATTCAACCAGAAAGGACAAACACAAAGTGTGAAATAAACCAAAACCTTTTATTTAAAGTCACTTTATAAATTACATTTTCTCAAAAGGGGTAGCAACAGATCTTTTATCAAATTAATTTGCCTGTCATGCAAACACAACCCAAAAGGAAAATTTTGCCACCCAGTCCTCAAAAAGATCCATTGGATAGTCACTGATTAATTCAAATGCAAAGTCCATTTTGATAGGATGATCACAACCCAGATCTTCTCTGGTTTAATAACATGAGAGTCCACGTTTTAACATCCTTTTCTTGGACAGACATCCCAGCACTCAAGCATTAGTCCATTTCCTCAACCTCTCAATCCCCAGTGGAACTGCCATCTTGGTGTCTCATTCGTAGACTCCTTTTGACACTCTTCATCTGAATGGATTCTTTATGAAAAATTAGAAGAAAAATGCTGTTGGAATACACATCATTGCTTTAAACTAAGACATTCAACTACTGAATCTTGAAGATAATTTAAACATGTAACTGATGCTTCATTCCATGTTACACAGTCCACAATATCAAAAACAATGTCAAATAATCAATTCAAGAATCAAAAATAGAAAATTTAACCAAAACTATAAAAAAAGGGGAGAAATTATTAGAAGTCCAAGAATCCTTTCAGGATCCATTAATTCCATTTGAAATTTCTTCATAGTGTTAAATCACTAGAGAAATCTGTGGTGGGAAATCTAAGAAATTTGCTCTTGCAACCATTTTCATTGCACTGGCCCATCCCCTGAAGCTGACATTGCTTAGTAGAACCAAGGTTCTTACATCAAGACAAAATTTTTAAGTACTGTTCAAGCTCCTTTCATCAAAGACACAGATCCATCAAAACCAATGAAACCTGGTTTCTTACAGACAGATGGTGACTGGACACAAGACATTCCACCATCTTAACCCAGTTTTCCAGCTCATCAAAGATATACAGTGCAACACCAAACACACAAGCAAATGGAATGACTGGTTTAGTTACTGGTGGGAAAGGACACATCAGAAATCAGATGAAAATGGTCACAAGTCACACTAGCTGCCTTTAGCAAGGCTCCTGAGCCATTTTCCAACTGTACTCATCATGGAACAGCAACCAAGCCCACAAGTGAGTGATAAACCAAACTGAGCAAGCAATATCCACATGGATAAATACAAACCCAATGTTCCCATCTTTCTATCTTCCAAAAAATATCAGCTCAATTTACTTCAAGTAAAATCTTACTCCTCTCCTCACATGCAAAACTTAGGTACAGGAAGTTACTAAGTGTTAAGAACATCATTTTGAAACCAATGCTGACTGTAGGATGACATGCAAAAAGGGTTTTAAAATGGCCTCTTGATTTTGAGTATCTGCAGTCCAACATCAATTTATCTTTTTGAATATGTATAGGTTTAACCTCATTTTACTCTGAAAGCCAACTTCACCACCACTGCTGCCTGATAATCCTGGGCAGATTCTGACAAGGGATGCAGAAATTACCCACAGCCCAGCAAAAACCAGTGGGGCCATCTAGTGGTCTCTGCCTCGGCATCCCAGCTTGCCCAGTCCACCTCAAAATAACCAGTTACAGCAAAGCAAAGAGCACTGGAAGCAGTGCAACAAGCCCCCTCTGACTTTCACAAGTACCTACGTGTCCTGTTTTATGCTGTTCTAAAGACTTCCTTGTTTTAAATACAATGGGAAAGTACTGCAGGTAGAAGTGGAATATGGAATCTGGTAATTTCACTTTGCACTGTGAAATGTGAAATAGCTGGAGTATTCAACTGCAGGTCATTCATGTTTCCAGAAAGAGAACTTTCAGGTTTAAAGAAATGCTCTGTTTCAAACATTCAACTCATCCTCAGTTAAGAGAATGTATTAAATACCTTGAAAGGTGCTTCTCCCTCACACTAAGTTGGTCTTGGGGTTGCTTTGGGTTTTTTTTCCAGCTCTCACTGAACTAATTTCAAGTCTATTTAGGCATTTGAAGATGAATCAAAAGTTTAAATATTTTTTTCATGGTAATGCCTTGACTGAAGTATCAAAACATAAAAAAAAAAAAACACCACTAAGTTGTGTCCATTATTGACACAAACACTCAGAAGTACTAACATATGTACATTGGAAACCCCATAAATAAGACCATTAAAATAATTTTTAGTTATTTTCAATAAGCTGAATATACAGAAATCCAATTACTGACATCAACTTTCCCCACCTCTAAAAAAAGTAATTTAGTTATATATTAGTCACCCTTAAAAGGCTCTTTCCAGTTGGTGTCAGCCCTCTGCCTCAGACACTGACAGAACCTGCCAAAAGCAATTTCAGGGCAAATTTCCCTGCTAGGTTCACCTATGTTGGGTTGGAGCAAGAACTTTGCAAGTAAACCCATGATGTTCATCTTAAACTCTCGCTAAATCTTGTAAAATAATTAGAAGTAAATAGAACTGATGAGGTATTTAATTAAGAGCACATTCTTGTTCTCCGAGTTATCATACATCAAAAAGATGCCACAGGAATGGCCAAAATATTAATAGCAGCCTCTACACTTGTGAAATTTACATTTGCTTTAAAAGATTTCACAGCATTTGTTTACTTATGAATTAAGGCACATTTTACTTAGAAATTTCAATAATGTTACAAAAATACCTTCCTCCATGAAGACATATGCAGTGATCCTACACTCGAGGTAGATACTGAAAAGCCCATTTTTTTCCTAGATAACATGAGTCTACCATTCCTTCTGTAAAATTAATTAGGCATCTGCCCATTTTTCAACCTTCTGTTATCTACAAGTTACTGCTTTGGTTTCCAAGCACTGTACTTTGGTCAGGATAAATCAGGGACCTGGGTAGTCCTGTAATACTGACAAAGTTTCCTTCAAACCACTGGTAACATGTTGACACTCCATGCCATCCATTCCCAACCTGCCTAAGGTTCAAGGCAACAATTAAAAAACATCTGAGTTTACAAAGTTTTTATCTTCAGCTTTTTTTGGCCATTATTTGTTGCTGTATTAAAAGATCACAGCAGTAAGTGACATCCCTTATGGCCAAACCCACGGCTTCAGCCATTTCAGGCCCACTGTAACCCTGCATTTCTTCAAGTGTGAGACTGAAGTCCAACACACACAACACCCATGAATAAGACACCACCACATTCACAAACTAGTCCAGAATGAAATCTGAGGCTTAAACTTTTAACCAAGGTGACCTACTTAGGAAAGGGAATTCACTCCAACAGAGGGAGCTGAATGGACAGAATGAGATTCTGAGCAAACCAAACCTCTACACTTCAAAGTTCATTAAATCAAGGTTTTATTCTCAAGAACATCCCTGGTAACTCATACACTGGAGGAAAGAAGTGTCCTTTATTGGCAGCTAAGTCCATTACGTTATTCTGTACCAGCTTTAGCATGAACTAAATGCTCTGGACAGCCTTAAATCTGCTTTTACCACCATGAGACGCTCGTTAAGCAGAGCAGTAAAAGCACAACTCATGTAGGTTTGGATATTTTTAGGTAAGAAAGGCTATTTGCCAGGTTTGACAGATTTCAAGGTTAATTCCAGATAAGATGTGGAACTTTATTCACAAATGCACTCTTTTCTGGGTATTATTTTTAAATAATAAATTTTATTGCAGTAAGCAAAGTATGCCAATTTTAATAAAGCTCCTGGTGTTTTCGAGTACTTTCTCTCTTCTCTTAAAAAAGAGTTAAAAATAAAAATCAGTGCTTCAACAAACAACATGTAAACCAGAGAATGCAACACCAGATCTTTCAAGATACACCCATTTGAATGCTTTCACAACTGCTTTTTGAAGCAACTTCTTTTGTAGGCAACTATTTCAATTAAGTCATTCAAGGGTTTCACGTTCACCTCTTCCTTTAGGTAAGGATTGTAAACCAGAAAAGGATGGAAGAATTACTCAGTGTGTAACTGAAAAGCCGAAGTTCTACTCGAAGAGCTACATCTGACAATAGCTGATTTACAACCCAATGAAAAAACAAAAATGCACACAGAAAGATGTAGGAATCATATGAAGATTAATATTAAAATGGAACATGAGTCACATGTTTAGAGATTCTAGGAAGGCACCAGTGGATAGCCTAAGAAGGGTTTTGTGGAACAGCTGGAGAAGAAACATATCAAGAAATACGCTGTTCAACACACACCTGCAGTGGGAAAAATAGCTTAAGACTTCTGAAAGAACAAAGTAATAAAACTTACAGATCACACTAGAAAAAGAGATTAAATATTTAACAAAAATGAGTTTGTCTACACACATTAAAACTTAAGTCCTCAAAGTCCATGAACTCTTTTGCTACATCTTTTTCTATTTCTTTCGCTTCAGGACTGAAAACTCAAGTGATAAAATTGTGATAAAATGAAATGGACCCAGAAGCAGCGGGAGGTCAGACTAAGACAGCCTGGCAAGGTTTGCACCTTACCCCCACAGAAAGGCTCTACATTAGCCTCCACGCCATGGAGTGGAAGAGAAGCACAGCACTTTGGAGTCCAAAACCAGCTTCTCTCCCAGCACCTGAGGCAGTGCAGAAGGCAGTGGCTGCTGGAGGGTCTGCTAACAAACACAGCCATGGGACAGGTAAAACTCACTGTCATCTAGCCACTAAAATGAGTGGATCTGCATCTTGGAACAACATTTTCTCAAGCTATCTGAAGCGTAAGGAAGGCCTTGCCCAATCAGGTAGCACGTCAGACTAAAAGAAACTCTCTCTTAAAGAAAAGCAAATATTCCAAAGCACAGTGCTACAGGAATAGAGCTTCCCACAAAACATAAATTAATCCATGTACACAAAATGCAATGGATGCCCTAATTAAATATGTAGAATCAAGGAGTCTGAATTTTAAGCAGACAGAAGACAAAAGGACTTGTGTCTTTCCACAGGCAACTCCCAAGAAAGTCACAAAATGTGCCAGAGACAACAAAAGGTCAAGACCAAATTCCTTTTAGTTAAGAAAAAGGGAAAAAATCCTGTCCTTATATTCATCCAGTACAGAACTGAATTAATTTACCTACTCAAGTCTGCCAATTGTATGTTTTGACTATATGATGAATGATTTCAAGTCTATCAGCTAGCAGTTTAATTTAAAAAAAATTAAACAAAAAACTGCACTGCCATTTATCATTTTGTACAAAGCCAGAGTTTTATGAATGAAGAACAGAAACAGAACAATTGTAGAATAGGAGACAGTAACTGTCTGCTCAAAGGTTCCCACTGATCCTGACAGAAGCATAAGGACAACACAAGATGCTTGTACGGCAAGTTCTTCCTGCTATACTTTCCACGCCATTTGTTATCCAAACTGTGTAGTATCTCTCTAGAGACAGACATCTGTATACCACAAATGCTTCTGAACAAGCAGAACTATGATATAAAAGTTCTCAGTGAAATCTGGAGACAAATCATGGAAGCCCCCAGAACTAGAATCAGATCTGAAAGCTGTTCTGCAGCCAGACAGGGAGAGAGCACTATCCAAGTACTGCCCCAGAGCCCAGCAGGAATGATCCCGGGGCCCTTTTAACTAAACTTTTCTGAAACACATGCATACATGGCCACACACTAATGAACTTCAGAATGTATCAGCCCAAGTCTTCAGCCACTTAAACATTACAGCTATGTGTGGTTGCTGGGTTTTTTTTAAAGCTAAAAAGTAAACGTTATTAGGAATAACAACTTACCAGTACTTCAACCAAGAGCAGCTATTTCGCTTACAGTGAGTAAATCAATTCCTCAACACATCTGTAGGGAAAATGGGATATTAAAACACTTCAATTAAAATAAATTTAAAAATAAAAGAGATCTAGACCTTAAGGTCTACAAGACCAAGCATTAGCTTTTATTACATCATATAAAAAAACCAAGCATTCCCAGCTCACAGCATGTGCTATAAAAGTTATTTCTATAAAAAAAAAATTAAAGGATCACTAAGGAACCTGTTATTAAAGAACCTGCAAACAACCCAAGAAATTCAGACCCAATCCACAAATTCATTGAGAAAAAGTAATAAAAAAAATATTCTTTGAAGTTTCTGAAAAAGATTATTCAGGCATGAAGTAGAAGCACGCTTAAGCAAACTGACTTGACTTCCAAAATAGAAAGTAAAACGCTATTTTTATTGAGAGGAGGTATTGGCTGGATGTAGGACAATTATGTAACACATTTACGTGGAACAAATTATTTACTCTATCTCAAAGTTACTCATGTATGGGCAAGGTCCAAATGTGGAAATCTGACTTTGATTAAGGTAGCAACATTAAAGACCTAAAACAACTCATGAATCCTCTTTTTACTGTAAATTTCAACTACATGAAATTCACCATTCAAGTTTATCCTCCTGAACATACAAGCAAACCCCTTTTCTTGTAATCTCTCAGAATCTGCTTATATTGAAATATAGCCTCAAATACATAAAAATTAATAAACCTATTCAGTGACAGCACAGTGTGCAATCCTCTAAATTTTTCTCTTCCATTTGACAGCTACTCAGATGTGTAGAAAGAAAGATGGGACCAGGATTGTAATTTCTCTGTTGATATCATTTACTTGAAACTCTTATTATGGAAAAAGCCTTTAAAAAGGGAAGCTAAAAAAAATATATACCAGTAGACTGGCAGAAGCACGTAGAATATCCTAATGCATGTAAAATTTAGAGGTTTAAATGTGTATTAATGATATTTTAAAATGTATTTGAATGTGCACAAGCAGCTGCTATTAAATGGAAGCACAAAACTTCTGTGAAGTGTCCATCCACCATTTTAGAATAAACACAACATGGCTGCCGGACTCTGATCAGCCATGAGGCATCTACCAGTCATCCAAGGCATGAAACATGAACCAGAGGAACAGAGTTACTTAGGCCCTTTCAACCACTTCACTCAAAAAAGGCTACTTAGAAACTACAATCTAATATATGAAGACAGGTAAAGTTAATGACTGAAAGACTCAGTTTACAGCTCTCAGCCATTTTTAATAATTTACAGCACAACTACACATCCATCACTGCTTTCAAGCTAGTTCTTGTTTTCTTTAGTTCCAGAGAAAGTACACAGCTATGGTAGTTTAACAGAAACTTTAATGAGGATATTTAATATGGCTGTCACCATAAAGCACCTTCCTCTAATGACAGTGTTATAAAGACTCCACCGGAGTTTTGTTCTTTGACCTCAGCACACTTGTGCAAAAGTAGCCTTTGATTGTCAGAGTGGTATCACGTAGTAGTGACACTTCTCTTCTTGGAAGTGAGTGGATGAACAAAACAATGAAGTTTTGTAAAAGCAGCATGAGGATGTTGCCATTACATTTCATTCACTTGAGTTATTTTTTCCACTATTATAGAATACACTCCTGTATTTTGAGTTTTAATTTTAACACCCAAAACACATTCTCTCTTAAACTACAGAATAAATCACCAGAGCACAGGTTTATACCATGAGCCAGAAACCAGAGCTTGGAAATTAAAGTCTTGGCTGAAAAAATTAACCTTTCATGTTAACAGCTGTATTTCCTGTATCTAATATCAAAATCTCTTAATCAGACTACTTGCTGTAATTGTTGTAGCCTGGGTGATTTAAAAAAATCCATCCCCTATTTAAAAATAAACATAAATTTACTTTTTCTAAGGAAACTAATAGCTGTGGCTTGTATTTGTTTTAGAATTACAGAAGTACAGTTTAAAATTACTTGAAGTTCAGTACAGCCTATGCCAAGCAAACGTGCCCGGCCTCATGGCTCCTTGCCCAGAGACTGGCACTAGCCATCACACAGTGCATCTCCTTTTACAGCAAGAGGTGAGGTCAGACACCCAAAAGCTATCACATTTTCTCTTGTATTCGTTATTTAATTAACTAAGTATTTTGGCAAATACAATGTGTATCACCACACCGACGTTCTTCCATGTACGTTGTCAATGCTACTAAAATCTGTTCTATGAGAATACTTAATATGGGTTTGTATCCCCACAGAGGAACAGCTTCCTCTGAAAAGGTTTGGACCCAACCTGATTCTCCTGACGCCCTTAATCTTCATGAGCACACTGTAGCGTAGCCATGAGCTTGGAACTTCAAGTCCCAGCAGTGTGCATCTAACCCACTGAGGTCTACTTAACCTAGAGGTGAAGCCACTGTTAGATGAAAACAAGTTGTTCTCACAAGAAAGGCAGTTCCAAAGAGCTCACAGGGACAGTTAAAGTTGCTTTTATTGTAATGTCTATTCAGCACAATCCACATCAGGACAACACCAGAAAGACGCAAGACCATTAAGATCAAAGTGCTCAATTTCACAGTTACCATAAAATGCTCCAGGGTCAGCCAATATCTGCTCCTGAGCACTGTGGTTTTTTAATTTTTACTTTTCTACTTTTTTTTTTTAAAGAGGTCAATTAGAAATTGCAGATTCATACATTTCAGAATTTAACATCAGGAATATAAGTTGAGTCTGACAGGTTCAATCTCATCACTATTAACAGACTTTTGTGTGACCCAGGCTGGTCTTTCCTTTATCGTAAGAGACTCTGCAGTATCTGTGATTTCTGACCTTCAAAATTGAAAATTTATATTTATGTGGGATTTTAGATATGCCCTTTTGTTCTTAAGGTATGAGATAATTTCTAACATGAAGTTCTAGTTCTCACACTTCCCATCAGACAGTCACACGATGAAGTTGCACGAACATACTGACGTATCACCTTGCTCGTTAGCTGTGTTTGCTGCAGGACATCCATGATGGTGGCACACATCCAATATCTATAAATATAATTTGAATTCTACTTTGCACATCAGCAGTGACTCACTGCAGATAAAGGTTTAGTACAACCTGAAGAGACATTTGTGTAAAGCTTATAGAAAATTGTGTACAATCTCTTTCCTATGAACAGACTGAAGGGTTCATCCAAGCCAGAAACACCCCAGCTGCACTCAGGTGCATTGGGAATTCACTACTGTATTCTTTGGTTATCATGATACATGTGTCCTCATGAAGACGCCTTACTCTTTGAGGTCCTGAGTATGAACCGAAGTACATGAGCATGGGAAGCTGTGAAAAGGAGCCAGTCAATACAGGCAAACAGGATCCCCTACTTTTAATTACATTGTGCAAACATGTTACTCAAAGACAACATGTTACTCTGATCCTAAATCCAGAATCTGAAGTGTAAAAACAAAATAAACATTAAAAGGCTGCTTTGTTTATGCTGCAAGGAAGAGAGCGAGGTATCTTGTAACAACTTGGTACCACTTCAGGCTTTTGAAATAAAATTTACACCAAAACCAGAATTTTTAAGTTTATTGTGTAAACAATTTCTTGAATAGGAAAAGCTTTTAAATGTCCCTTGCTAACGAACCGATACCTTGAACTAAGGAAAAGCATTCCTGAAGTTTGATTAGACAATATCCTTAGGAGATGACAATCCTTTGGCTTCACCACATGTTAATATGGTCATACCAGATAGTTTAAAAAGTTGTACTTGTGAGTGACCATAAAAGTCTTCAAAGATGCAGGAGACATTAACATTGCTGTAAGTATGCATATACAATTTCCAAATGCATTAAGCTAGAAAGAAAATAAATTCAACAAGGTAAAACACTGAAACTTAAATGTTTAATTTTTATTTTGAAAAAAATTGTTTCCAGGATAATTAAAAAACAAAAAACACAGACAAAACCCCGTAACACAGTGTAACATACCTGGCACGCACAGTACAGAATTTTGCCCAAGGTCTTCTGCCCAACCAGTCATCTGAATCTTTGGAAAAACAATATCCAGTAATACCCCTTAAAGAAAAAAAACAACAAAACCAGGTTTGTCTGAGAACAAGGTATAGACAAGCTTTTTAAGTCTTAACATTCTTGACCAACAAACTTTCTGAAAGCACGTAAAGGAAAGATCTTTGAATAAATGAAAGTTTTACCAACAGTACAAAACCAATATTCTATCTTTGTTAAGCATTAGCCTCCAGGTCCCCCAAAACAAGAAACAAGTCCCTAAAATATCATGCTCTATGAATCCCTGAAGTTTTGGGTTAATACTTTCATACACAAATTTTACAATTTCCCCAAATATTAATGCTACAAACTCATTAAGTAAAAAGCCTCAATCATTTTCAAAGTTTAATGCAGATTTTCACTGGTTAAATGGGACATACAGAACTTCAGTTTATACACCAATACTGTCCTTTTCCACCAAATACAATACATATATATATGTACCCCTATATTATAAAAATAAACAATCCACCTATTAAATAGCCTTAGTAAATTGAAATTTATACCCAAACAGCACATAAACATGACATTATATGAAGACAGTCTATCTGTAACTGCAAAGGAAAGCTTTTTAGAAGTCCAGACAATTTATAAAATGTGTCCCCCCATATAAAAATGAGATTTTTTTTTCTTCCTATCTGCACAATAGCAAAAAGGCAAATTCCAGTCTCAAAAAAATAACAAGGAAATGAACATATTAACACAAGACATAACCGTTCTTACCTAAGAAAAATAAGGCATGAACAAATCCTCTGGAAGCCAGTCAGGAAACACGGATCTGTTCATGAAATTCTACCTGAAAAAACAAAGTATGTAAATTTTCAGTATTTTACTTTAGAAAAGCAACTTAAGTCACATGCCAGAAATCTATAAATCTTTAGATAATTATTAAGTCAGGAAAAACTTACGATCACAGTAACTACCTTTCAAACTGAACTCTAAAAATAAAAGTATCAGTGGCTGTACATTCCTGGCTGAAGAAAAACCCACTGGAGATGAGTGACTGACATACAACACGCATGATCTGTGTTTTCATGAATAACTGCAATTTGCTCTTCTGTTTCCCACTACTTTAATTTTGAAAGACGTAAAGCTAAAATGTCAATTTTAGATTTTTTTTTAACTGAGTAATTTATCACATAATATCCCTCAGCCCTTTTATTTCTTTACTACATTAAAGTGTTTAAAAGTAGGCTATGCAAAATTAAATAAAACCTCTGATAGCAAGGTTATTTTAAAATGGCTTCTGTCATAAGCTTCTGTGAATTTTAAGTCCTAAGTTACTTCATCTCCCCAAAAAAATCTTTTTTGCCCTTCAGAATACAATCTTAAAGCCTTCAGCTTCTTTAACCTTTAATCAGATCTCAAACTATAATCTTTTAACACAAGGAACACCATATTTGCACTACTACTAGCCAACTTTTCTTGCCTTTTGTGAAAAGCCATAACATTTTATTTTACAGCAATTATATTTATCACCTGCACTACTTTATACTCTAGAAGTGTAGAATCATTCTGTAAATATACAATTTTTAAAAACATTTTAATGCTCGATTAAAAGATGTAAAAATTCAAACCCCTACACCTTAAATACAAAAAAACCTGCCACAGAACTATTAAATAAAACACATTAGGAATTACAAGTAATTTATTTTCTGGACAATTACCTGCTATTTTATATTCAGCTATTGAAAGAAACCAGTCAAAATTATTTTAAAATTATCCTCTAATATACTTAAGGCAAATCCAGTAGACACCCACCTAAAGCTAGAACTTTCTTTAGGACAAAGTGTGTATGCCAGAACCTGTTCTACACTGCAGAACTGTTGCTAGGTTTATAAAACCACCGTAATCCAAATCTAAAATAAAGACACCGAACACTTTGCAAAAAGTGACAGAAGTCCGATGGTTGCTAAAACTTGTAGTTCTATTTCCAAAAAAAGGGCTAACTTCGATTGTTGCAATGACAGATTCTTATTTGCGAGGAAGTACCGAAAAATGTAGATTTACCTCCAACTGCAGTATTTAAAATCGGCACAGAGTTTTATAACCTTGCACAAGCCTACACCATTAAAATCCAACAAATATGGCTACACACAACCCCCAATTAAAACTAAAGTTTTTAGTATTTACCTCTTGCTCTACTACAAAGACTTTTTATACATTTAGAATTACAATTTTGTCCTTAAATTGGCAATTGCTGAACGCGAGCCAACCCAAAACAAACGTCAGCCATTACATTTGAACTTGCATTTTTATAAAGTCTCGCAATAGGTGTTGTACCACTTCTAAATTACCAGAACACCGAAATAACGATTAAAATGCTTTGTAAAGAGAAGTAACTGTGAGGTCTCTGAAAAACCTATAAACTGAATAATAAAAACAAACTTGATACCCACTAAATGTTTTTTAAAAGCTTTCAATGTCAGACGCAAACTCATCCGTTTCCTTATTGTGTATTTCGTATTTAAGTAACTATTCTTTTTGTAGTGTCGTCTAAATCACAACTGTAGTATTTTTCCAACTTTAAACTGTAGACTTGCCACGATCGAGCTTTGTTTTTCTCAAGCTTTTAAGTTTCTACATTGCCGTTTTAATTGCAAAATCAATTTTGCACGGAATTCTTAAGAGTTTTCTTTTAAACTTCTGCACCTGAATTGCTGTTTCTCCAGTGAAGTGAATTTCTCTCTATTGTTTCATAAAGTACCAATCTGTCTCATCCGCAGCCTGTTTCTCTCTTACTGGTTTACAAAGAGTTAAAAGCCAACACCCCACAAAAAAACCACTCCAAGTTTTATTTTTAAGAGAAAAGGACATGGCGTCTTTGTTCTTAGAAACTACGAAAACATATCCCCATCAGAACAGCAACGGGCAAGAAACGCTCTTTACACAGACACAGGGCTAAACATTTCAGTGATGCTGTCGTACTGCCTTCACCTCTCCCCCCTCCCTCCACTGCTGCATTGGAGTTCCAGGCTGGTTTGCAGATACCCCCCTTGCAGGCTGAGCTGGGGGGAACCGGTCTGCAGCCCCCCCTGTGCTGGGTGCTGCATAGGGGAGCCAAAACCCGCCGCTGCTCCCCCCGGGGCTGCACCAGGGACGGGGCGTGCGGAGCCCCCCGGGTGCTGCAGGAGAGGGAAGGGAGCGCCCGCAGACGCCGAGGGTCACCGGGGCTCCCCTTGTCCCGCCGCTCCCCCTCAGCCCAGTCCGGTCTCGGGCACGGGCGGGGGTCCCCGAGGGTACCCGCAGGTCCCCTCAGCGATCGGCGGGGGGGAAGGGGGGGCAAGGGGAGGCAGCGCCCCCTCCCCCTCCCAGCTCCAAGGACATTTTGTTTTTCCTCCCAAGGACAAAGGACAATGAGGAGCCCTGAGTCTCCGGCACTTACCCGGCAAAGATCAGCCCCGCTGGCAGGCACCTGGGGCCCCGAGGACGGGGCGCTGCTCCCGGCTCTCGCTGCCCGCGGTCAAGGGCGGCCCCGCGCCCGCCCGGCGAGGGAGAGGCGCGGGCAGGGCTCGGGAGCCCGGCGCCATTGCTGCCCGACCGTCGGCAGCC
>VXBI01000755.1:1728596-1739411 GCA_013397375.1 Toxostoma redivivum | reverse complement strand
GGTAATTATGACAGAATTAAACTAACAATACTTCAAATTATTATGGAGACCCCCAGGATCCAGTCTGGCAGTTGAGATCACACAATTGGATTTTGATAGCTCTCTTCTGAGTCCTGGAAAAACCACAAGGAAGTGGCCAGCTGAAAAGAATCAATCCCTATGATTTTGAGCCAAGAGATGTATTTCCTTTCAAAATACAGAGAAAAGCTGACCTTGTGAATAGGATAGCAGGGGATAGCTACTACTTGTAGACAGTGGGATAAGGTGTTGCCATCTGCAGAGAAGGGATGGTGGTGACCCACATAAAGATGCCACAGCATGGGAACCTCCAGTCAAGGAATCAGTGGTGGTATGAAAGAGTCAATGCAGCTTCTCACTGAAAAGAGGCAAAAGGCTTTTTTTCCCTCTCACAAGAAAAATTATTGAAGTTCTGGTCTACGGAGACTGTGGATAGCAGGAAGCCTGTTCTGCAACTTCATTCCCATTTAGCTTCCTGCAAAGGCCAGTCTTCTTGCTCTCAGTGGAACTGCTCGCATATAACTATCTAAAGGTGCTTGCACGTATAGAACCCAGATGCTGTCCTCCTTGGAAAACCACCAGCAGTGAAAGAAGGGGGAAGGATGAGGCAGGATCCAGATGAATGCAGAGTGCAGCAACAGCACTTCTCTTTATATTTTCAGCTGATCCTGTGTGGTAAAACTTCACAGCAAGGACCAAGATTAGAAATTCCATGTACAATTTCCAGCCTTTCTCTTGGTTATTCCAAAAGCACAAGTACGTTTCTAGAAGAATATATGCATAATCACTTGCAATAACCACATGAAAGGGAGAAAAGAGATCAGGACTTCTAGACATAATTGTGCCTTGTCAGAGAAGCATGATTCTAGCCAGGAGAGTTTAAGATTATACCTGAACAAGACGTAACCTGTGTGCTCAGACTGTTATCTGATTTTCTCTAACTATACCAGACTGTCTAGTGTAATAGACTGCTCCTCCTTAAAAAAAAAAACAAACCCTATGTACATTTATAGACAAATGTTTTTGGAAGTCCCTTACTCCATTGCTGCTGCGTGTAACCAAAAAATTGCTCAAAGTCTAATATCTTCATTAAATGTGTGTAGCGCTGCTCTTTTGTTTCCTGGGCACCAAGACTCGAAGCAGCTCCAAAAAACCTTACACAAGTATCCATGACCTCCTCTGTTCCTTGGCCCTGAGCAAGTTGCATGGAGGTGAACAAAAGTACAGTCACTGCAGAGCCATAGCTCCCCTCACACAGTGTTGCTGTTCCTTACCAGGAACAGTTTGCATTCTTATTCCTGATGAAACAGTGGAACAAAATTCTCATTCCTACTGCCTGTGCAGTTACCCCACTTTTTTTCTCCAAAATTCAGCATTTCTACACTGCAATGTCCTCTATAAAGCTCGTTCCTTCTCTTTCACATGACACACTCTTCCTTGGTATATCATTAGATGAAACACTTCAGCCATGTTTTATGGACCTCATGTCTGAAAATAATGACACAAGTTAATGTTTCCATTACTAATTTGGGAACTATTTTCTGAGATTGCATCTGTGGCTGGAATTTCAGATGGAGGCAGAGAACCTGACTTTCTGGTACTCTATTTTCTTCTAGAACCTTTCTTCCTTTCCCTAGCCCCATGTTATTATCCTTTAGGGACAATATACAAAGGCACGCTGTGATGCCACAGGGCAGCGTCCTTTCCCCACCTGTCCAACCTGCCCTCTGTACCAAAAGACACCAAAAGAGAAGCCCACAGATCTTTGGAGACACAAATATAATGGAAAGGCAAATATTGGACAAAATGGTTCAGTATTGTATCTGCCTTCTGAAGTAGAAAACAGGAGTCTGAACAAGACTGAGAGATATCACCAAACTTTTCTCCAAAACTCTCACTTTTCAGAAGAAATCAATGCCAATTTCCTAGGCTCTAGGCCAAACAGAATAGTTCGGATTATTTGAACAGAGAATATTCAAACAGGATATGGAATGCCCTTTGAGCACAGCTAGCTGTTTGTGGGAAGCATTTAACTTCCTGTGAACTGGGTGTTTATAGAGGTTGTCACTTTATCCTGAATCAAGCAAGGGCTCTATTTTCAGATTTTGTATGTAACCTGTGACATGTTGGTCAAACAATCTGTTGGGTTTTTTCCCCCTTTCCGTTTCCTTCCTCAGTAATTCATTATTAAAATCACAGTAATTCTCAGGTAGATACAAATTCACCTTCTAAGCATGAAACCACATTCCCTGTGTGACTGGTGAAGATGGTTACGGTGTATTGATCTCAGCTAAAGCTTTTTGCTATTGTCACAAGACAAGCAATAAACCCAGTAGCAGCAAGGATGAAACTCAGTTCTAGCAACGAGCTCATGCTGTTCATTCTGCTCCAAGTCTGGAACTGGACTGAAATCCAGACTTTTGCTCCAGCCGGTAATGAATAATTGCAAACACATAAAGAGAACTTTTACATATGCCCTTTTTGTTCCTAGGCTTTAACACCAAATCTGAGATTATGTTAATATGGGGGGTTTGCTGGCATTTTTATGGGGCTCATGTTCAGAATGAAAAACCTTGTGAGCAGCAAGAAAAAGATTTATTACCATGAATAATTAGAAACAAATTCTTATCAGTGTTATAAACATATGGTAAAGAAAAAAAATTTCAGTCTAAGCCAAACCCCAGTGTTTTTTCAATTTATTCAAAATGAAACAATTTTAACCAAGATTCAGCTCTTTCTATTCCTGATTTCAAAGAAAAGTAAGTTGTTAATAAAGAATATAAGGATGAAATGGAAGTCAGAAATGGATTCAACATATTTTGTGGGATTTAATGGTCTCTCCTAAGCAAATTTTTAACTTGTTGGTCAGAATGTATCAAAGAGTCAGTACTATTACTGTATATGTGATCTTGCGGCCTGAGCTCAAATTTTAGATCTAAGAGCTCCTTAACAACCAACATACCTCGCTGTTTCGGTTTTGCATGAGTTCCTGTATACAATAAAGCAAATAACAGACTAGCAACGATTGTCTAGTGAGAGGATTAATTATTGTGCTTTATATTAACTCCGCTAGGGAATATACATACATTTTTATTGGGAAATCAAACCCACTTTTCTTAAGGAGGTTTGAGACTTGAAGCTCTTTGTTTTTATTACAGATCATCTTCAAACTAACCCTGGTTGCTATCTCAACTGGATATAAGAAATAGAGACCATCTCAGTCAAAGTATTTATGCTGTATTTGGTCTAACACACAGCTATTACCTTAAATGGCATCCTCTGAGGTATAAGAAATAAAGTCAGATGGATGCAACAGTCCTTATTTTGGTAAAATTTTATGAGAGTTTAAAACTCTAGACTGTTTCAAACTTAAATAATGTGGGTGATTGGATAATAATATGTTTAATTGCTTCTTAAAGTAAACCACTGGAGCTTGGAACAACAAATCTGGTTTTTTACCCCCTTTTTTAGCCCCTGCTTCTTGTATGCAATGTTCTGTTTTCTCAAGGTCACCTTTTACATCACAAACTATTCTGCTTGGCTTGGAAAACTTTTATAAGAGGACTGGGACATGGAAGAAAAATACTGAGCATTTTACCTGTCTCCACTTAGACACCGGAATTTATAAAAGTGTTAACAAGGTATTACATGTCTCCTTACATGAAAAAAATATGATGCAACTTTGCTTACTGCTGACATCACATTTGAAAGCAAATAAGAAACTGAAGTGCACCTTCCCAGGGACTGTAATGCCCGAGGTAGAGCACACCAAGGCAGGTGCTGTGACCTGGCTTACACACTTGAACTGCTCTGCACTGATCAAGTTCCCTGCCTGGAAGCTTGCAGGACTGGAACCACACAAGGATTAGACGTGGTGATAGGGTTTTAAATCAATTTAAAAGGTATAAGCTGCAAGCAGTGTTCTTTATCTCACCATTTCAGCTGGAAATAAGAGTCTGCAGAGTCACAGGAGTGTTTTGTGGTCATTGTTTTATCAAGAGTTTATTTTTAAAAAACCCCAAAAAACATCAGCACAATTAAGGGAGCCTAATCCCATTTTACGTTTCAAAATAGATATTCTCCCATTTTCCAGTATGTTATGGAATTGTTACATAGAGTCAGAACATTTTATAAATTTTAAGCTGAATCTTCAGAATATCTGAATTTTAAATGTAGCTGCAAAATTATATTTTTAGAAGATATAGACAATGGAATTATTTTTTTGTAAGTTCAGATAATTTGAAGTTCTAGCATGATTACTTCCTTATGCACATTTAAAGCTCATTTTCCAAAGGCATTTACCTGACCATCCTTGAAACTTATTTCCTGCAAACAAAAGCCTGTAAAGCTCGATTGCTTAAGTGTTTGAGGAATATGATCAGAAAAGGGAAAACAGGTTAGCATATGTATGTGTTTACACATCAAAATCAAGGGAAAAAAATTCCAATTATAAGCTCTAATTTTTATTTTTACTCACTCTCCATTTGAGTTCTAGCGGAGACTTTGGAAAGTTATGATGAGGATTATATAAACAACTATATTTTCTTGGTAAATCTTCTTGGAGTTTTGGGGGCAAAGGGTTTCATACTAGCCTTTCAAACATGAGGAATTTCACTCAGATTGAACCAGATAAATTACAGCTACTCTAGAATGAAAAGAAAAACAGCCCAAGCCTCCAAAACCGCAAGTATAGAACTGGGATTTTTATTTCAAGCAAGTTTCAAGCCTGTTTCTATAATGATCTTCATTCTTGTTTCCCATGTGCAGGTAGCACTGTAGGGCATTTATTGATTGCTATATAAAAGTTGACAAAATGATGCATTATTCAGTAAATTGCCACATGCAGGGAAAAGAAACGGTACTTTTTCTGAACTCTTACAAGCATATACTTTTTTTATTTCATAGACAGTGTGACAAAGCACTGAATCACCCTGTTGTAATGCACCAGATATATAAAAGACCCCTTATGCAGTAGCTCAAAACAAACTTCTTCCTATTTGTCAATACTTGCTAGATGTGGAGTCCAATCAATTTTTGCTGTAATGATGCAGCAACACACTTGGATTAGAATTCACCTGAACAGAAACAGCTCCTGTGTCAGGCTGATGCTTCCCATGAGCTTTTATATTTTCTTCCTACAGTCAATTCATTATAAACTGGCTTCTACCAGAGCTTTACCCAACTCAGAGAGCTCATCAGCCCAGGGACTAGAGCAGCACTCTGGAATTACCAGCTTTAACTGCTGCAGACGAGATTTTCATGCTGAAACAAATATCCCCCCTCCCCTGACAGAGCTGTTAAGGGGGACAATCTTGTCTCAGCTTAAAACCATTCACAGTGCACTTTTTTTTTTAATAGTCAAAGTTTTGTATTACGTTGTGAGCTGTGCCAAAACGTAAGCAGCCCTTAAAATCACTGTTAGTACATCCTGTCACAAAATTAGGTCAATGGATTTTTGTGCAATTAAAGCAGCAGAGCAGATGCAAGACATCTTGGCTGAGACACACACAGTGCTTGATCACCACCTGAAAAATCTGACTGCCAACTTCGTTGCCATTTCACCCAGAGGAAGATCCCAACAAGGTTCTATGTACCTAAAACAAGATTTATTTTCTTCAAGATCTAATCATGCATCTAACCAGAATCTATCACTTCTCTCTACAAATGTGTCTTAAATGTAGAAACATTTACTTTATTGACAAAAGCTGAGATTTTGATCTCTTCTTGCTACTCCAAACACATGGGGCATAATTCATGTGCCTGTGCCACGAGTAATTACATTTAGGCCCATGAAATCACTCCAATTTTTTCTTGGTGTCTAAAGTGAATGTTGTCCTTAGGATTTGGAAGCACATGAAGTGAATTTAGAGATGAGCATGTATGGTAGTACTTGGAAAATGCAACTGAAATGAGCTAATCCAGTCTGTAGAAGGGAAAGAAAACCTGAAGCAGAGATCTGAATTTCAAGAGTAAGAGCAAGAATATTGTAGCTTTGCATTATACAGATATAATTGTATCACCATTCCTTTAATTTTCCCCAATACTTCTTTTTCTTTCATATTTTTATTAATAATGACAAAAGAAAGAATATTAATTGTGCTAGGCACTTCACCTCCTATTCCTTTCCTTCAGTATGCCTTTAAAACCTTTCCATAAAGTGGAATACTGACTATGAAGAGACCAAACTTTAGACAGAAGTAGATGCAAATAGATTAAAAAAAAATGCTTTTAATTGACAAACTATTTCAGATTTTCTTGTAACGAGCCACACATGCTACTGATATTAACCAGTACATTTGAATACTTCAACCTAGAGTGTAAGACTAAGGAAAACCATAGAGCACTTTGGGGAAAAAAAATGTGTGGGGGGCAGAAGTTTGTACGTGTAGGAGCTAAAGGCAAATGCTTGAATAATTTACCATCATTACATGCATGAAAATGAAACACTGTGACTTTAATAACTAGCTTTTTTTTTTTCTCCTCTTAAACTCCAATTATTAGGCTATTGTGCTCCAGGCTAGCATATCAGGTGCTGATAATGAACATTCAGGCACAGGACTTCTGCTGCACAAACGAAAACTGTTCTGTTCAAAAGATTAATAAAGGATTATCTTCTTGTATATACATATATATACGCACACACACACTGAACAGAATGAAAATTGTAACCAAAATTGGAATGTTGAAGTCTACTCAAGCTCTGTTAATAATGTGGAATTAAGTTTAGGAGAAAACATAACCTAGTTAAGAGGTTCCAAAAGGCACGTTAATATATGCTGGAAAAGGGATTTTTATATATGGAAACTATTTTATGCTTTATATTATCATTATAATGCACAGTCTTAGACAAGCAAACCAAGGATATGCATGAATGTCACACTAGAGCTCTTCACTACATTTATTGCTGGTGATCGGTTCACTACGTCCCGGTTATGTTTGAACTGCAGATGGAATGTAACCTTAGCAAAGTAAAAAAGGGCAATCAAGAAAATAATGGTTGTGAGGTGGTAAAGAGGCTTTTCTGTAATAAAGCAATCACCGTCTCAAAGAAATCTTTGCAGGTGACAAGCTTGAAAAGGAACCTTAAGACCCAGCGTGAAAAGATCAAAGACCTTGCAAAATTCAGCTGCACATAACATGGAGGAGTCTTAAATATGACTAATACTCCTTGCAAGCCTCGTTGGGATTTGAATACTGTGGCTGGAAGTTTTCAAGTCTTTTGTGAGCAGCTGAAATAACGATGGCTGCTTTCCTGAGAGTCAGGAAACACCCAAGTGTGCTGCACTGCTGCAGCATCCCAATCCCACACCATATTCCCGATTTCCACAGAGGCTGCAACATTTCTAAGCTGCACATTATGGACCACTCAGCCAGCAATGAGATGCTCATTGACGTTTAGCAAGGAAAGGGAACAGAGACCCTCTGCACTCATTTTGTAGCTCTTCCTTTAGCAGATGCACTGATTCATCTCTATAACAGCAGCCTTCCTCAAAGTGCAGAACCTCTAGAACATAATATTTGTTGAAACTGAATATCAGATCAAAAGCTCCAGGCCTTCAACAGCACAATTTCATGAGCTCTGCCTCCTTAAGAAGCCAGGAAAAAAATACAGCTACATGAAAAATAAATGAGCAGCTTTTCCTGACTCTGAAACCAGAAAATAATGACATGAAACCAAAATCAAATGCAGCACTATCAGCTGTATTCCCAAATGCCAGCATTAATTCTCCCTCTCCCAGCTCCCACAGACTTGTTAAACAAATGAGCCTGATAATGCATTTTGCAAGTGAAAGGCCTCAGAGTGGTAAAAAGTCAACTCCCATACCAAAGGCCCTTAATGAAAATGCTGCAGCTTACTCCAGGAGTTCTGCACTGAAGGGCATCAGCCTGAGCTCACTCCTGCCACAATTCTATTTTCTCCTTTGATCAAAAGAGCAGTTCTGCACCACTCTGGGCTTTTAGATCAAAACCAGCATCTCAACACCTGGAAGTCAAATAAGCTCGTGTAAATCACAACAGACCAGTTTCGTGTGTGCACAGAGCAGTCAGACCTTTCTTCACAGCAGGAAAATATCCTCTATTTAAAACATGCCTGATGTAGCACATTTTCCCTGCACACCTGGGCTGGGTGTACAGCCACACTGTCATCCTGGTTATCCTCCCTACACCCTTGGTGGCATTTTTGGAACCATGTACACCTCTAAGGTTTTGTGTCTTCTGGAGAGAGACCTGGTTTTGCTTGCACACTGTGGTACCCTCAGGAGAATTTTCCCCTGGTTTTCCCTGTTAGTCATTACTTTTTTCCTTCAAGTTTATAAAAACAAAAGCCTTTGGACTGAACGAGGGTGAAGGCGGGATAAATAACTCTCTTGCTTCAAACCAAGGAGAAAAATCTTAAAATCCGAACTCCACGAACACAACATGTCTCCTCCCGCTGCATTAACGCCGCCTCACGAAATGGCGTCTGCTTCTGCAGACGGCTGCCTCAAAACGCCCACGGCTCCTCGGGAAAACAGAAATGCAACTTCTTTCAGTTTGCTTGTTTTTCCTCGCAAAGCTTTTGTTTTTCTCTCTTCACATTCAGCCCCCTCGGTACCTCCCGAGAGCCCTCCGCGAAGCCGAAACGCGGCGGGGAGAGCTCTCCTTCACGAAATTAATCACTTCTTCTTTCCCTTGCGCTTTGGGAGCCCCCCCGGGACTGCTCCCCACGCGGCCGTGGGGCTGTGGGCTCCAGCCCCTGCACACTGCAAAATAAATGTGCCGATTCAGCCGCTATCACCACGATCTTGCCTTTCCAGAATTTTCTCTCTCCGCTTCCCAAATATAAAAGGACTTTTTGTGCTGAACGCGGTGACGGGCCCGGCGCAGGGCGCCATGTGGTATTTGGTTTCTCTACAGTACATGTTTTTATAATGAAGGGGGAAGGGAAGGAAGGGAGCTGCTTCTACCAGCATGCCAATAATCTGTTGCAAAGGGCTGGAGCGCCCAGAGCCAATTAGTGCTCCAGTTAACCATTTAATTGCGGAAACAAAGCCAGTCTGCGGGATTCCAGACAGAAAAGACGGTGGGGGCTCCTAGGGCATCGCGTTCGTACAGATTTTTTCATAGATGCATTTTTTTCCTATAATACTTTCGATAGACAAACTGGCCACTGAAACTCCCTTAGATCACAGCATGCAAAGGTGGGACAGCTGTATCCTGCACACGTACACCACAGTTTTAAGAGAAGCTGGATGTGTTTCAGGATCAGTGCTCGCCTGTGGTGGAACGATAAAAGCCACCCACAGGAGGTGCATTTCTGATACAAATATCAGGTCCATGCAGATATCAAATCCATGCTGTCCATGGTGGGCTGGGAAGGGTCGGAGTGCTGCTCTGCCAAAGAATGTGTCACTGCAACATCTCCCAGCAGTGCTGCTGGGGGTGGAAAAACACCCTCAGGTAGGACAAGAACTAGGAAAGCAATGGCAGATTCTGTCTCCCTCTAAATGTGATGTCTCCATCATCCAGACAGCACTACCCTGCACCAGTCTTGTTTTTTCAACTCCTTAGCCACATCAGAAAAAGACAGCCCCCCCCCAAAAAAAGGAAAAAAATAATTATTTTTATATTCTGCAGTATAATAATTTATTATAAACCTTTAAAGCCTGAGGCCAGCAAGCTCGTGGCTTGTTGTGTGCCACTGAACAAGCCAGGAAAGAAGATGCACAGGGAATTCTCAGCCTCTATCTTTTTCTCTGGGGACAAGCCTGAACATTGCCAGAGAGCACAGATAAACTAGTCCTAATGCACAGCAACAGTAACCTGCTCCTGCTTGACCCAGCGGGTCAGCAAACCTATTTTTGGCCTCCTTTTTTATCCCCTGACGTACCAGCGAATATTGGATCAGACTCCCAGGGATGCCAGGAGGACCAGCAGAATTTGTAGAGCTCAGTGAAGTGCCCATGGTGCCAAAAGCAGGCTCTGCACCCCAGCTCAGCAGCCCTGGCAAGGAGCAGACTTTACATGTTTGGGAGAGGCCACAGCAGCACTGCAGGTCTGCTCCCACCCCAAGCAAGCTCTGCAGTGCACTTGAAAGGCATATTCGAACATCACTACCTTCCCTAAAAGATGAAGTCAAATTTGCCTAGTAGCCATGGAGACAGTCCAGTGCCTGTAAAGTTGCAAGTTGCCCCGTCTGAAGTGCTGTACCGAGGCTGACACTATAACACTTTTAAGCTCTAGGAAGGATCCTGACAAAAATATAACTTCACATTCAAATTAAAAACACTGGGGACCAGGGGGAGGAAACATATGGGCAAGAAACTAGCAGATTATTTAGGCATGTGAGCTGTCAGAGCGCAGGCAATACAAAAGCTCCCTTGTTCCTGCTGCCTCCCACAGCTGCATTCACTAAATATATTCCGGGCTGAGAGCTGCATTTCTCCACCCCTTCCTCAGCCCAATCGCATTTGCACAACCACCCAGGTCCCTTGGGACAGGCAGTGAGGCAGCAGCGATGCCCTAGTTACAGACAGCATAAACGACACGAGTGACTAGTCATGTCTGCAACAGGGTGAAATTGTTACATCCACACCTTTTTTGGAGAGGGAGTCCCTGCAGCTGATCCATATTTAACTTAAACCCAGGGTTGTTTGTCCTCTATAAGGATCCACCCCATTTGTATGACAGAATCGGTAGAATCGTAGAATTGGTTACTAGAAGTTATTCCCATCAGATGATTTTCAATAGTTTATTGAAAAAAAAAAAATTATTGAAAAAAAAAAAGGAGAAAAAAAACCCACCCCTATAAAAAAA
>VXBI01000755.1:1695608-1728561 GCA_013397375.1 Toxostoma redivivum | reverse complement strand
TTTTTAAATATTTATTAAAAAAAAAAAAATTATTGAAAAAAAAAAAAGGCAGAAGAATAGCCACCTCTATTAAAAAAGAATTCACTGAATCCATCTCCTGGCAGATGTGGAGGAGAGGAATGGTCTTAGGGACTGGCTGTCCCCCAGAGAGTTATCCCCAGTTTTACCTTCCATCAAATCTCTGTGGTGTATTGACTGATCATACATACATTTGGGGAAGGGGAGAAAAGATATGACTGAATTTCCATAGGACTGAGGTGCTCCCCAGCTCCCGACCTGCATTTGGCTCCTCGCATTTCTCCCAACCACACTTTGCATCCTTTACCCTCAAGGACACATCCTTTGGCCCGACACAACAGAACCTTGGTCTCAACTGTAGCCTTTAGACACTGCTGCAGTCACAGCAACAGAGGGAAGAGCTGCCCCTTCTCATACAGCGAATTCTATAGTAAATCAAATTGTTGCAGGAAAAAAAAAAAGTCATCTTTGTGTCTTTCCTCACTTCCAAGCTGTGAAGCAGCAGGGATTTTGACCCTCCTGGTCTCTGCATCTTCCTTTCCTCACAGTTCCCCATTTCTTCAACACCTCCAGTTCCACTAGCAGCGAAGCAGATTTGACAGAATCTGGTCAATTTTTCAAGCTTTCTCATTTTAAGAAGTCAGTGGGAGCACACTATCTTGCAATCAAACCTCACAGGAGGGAGAATTAAATATCTCATGCATGACCTTAATCCGTAGGATTTTGCAGATAGTTTCTCTTGTAATCTCAATACCCAGCATTTATTACGCATTCAAAACGTATCTGTAGCCCCGGAACATTTTGCGACAAAAGGAACTCAAATTAATTTTGATACAATTATGTAGTCACACCAGTCACATGCTTGCTATGGAATAAATATAAATACTGGGCTTTTGGGAATAACTGGGAGATTTACAGCAAAGAAAAAAAAAGCAAAAAAAAAACTAAAAAGAAAACCAACTCAAGAATTAAACCATCTATTATATATGGAAAAAAGATCAGGTTTAGATGTCAAATTGCAGTCGGGGAAAATGGCAAAATTATGTATGAAGTCTTTTATATATTTTTTCAATCTGCAAAACATAAAAGAAAGAACTGAAACTGATACTTAAGCATCTTCATAAAGTAAGAACTTAATTTTCTAAAGCAGGAATATCATTTAGGGCATTTAAAAACCTTTGAAATCAGATAATTCACTCACAAAATGGCCACAGGTCCCTAAGTGTAAATCGCTGAAAGCTAGAAAAGTTAGAAAACTGTGCTCTGGGTTTTGTGTCTTTCTAGCACATTTTTTCTTTCTCTACTTTTCTTGCCTTCCTGAAACAAAATGACCTCAAAGACTGTTCTAATTTTGTCGTTGGAAATGGCTTCTTTTAATTAGGGACGTTGCTGTTCAAGAGCCACTCCCCGCTGCACTGGTGGCGCTGGAAACCAGCCTCGCTCGCTGGGGACTGGCTGGGGGTTTGCCTGCTCCGATCTCTTAAGGTCTTCAGTGTCCTAGGGATTTTGGACCACACGTGGAAAGATGTAGTCCCATCCTTGTGCTTTTAAGAAAGGAATACAAAACGTGAAACCAGACGTTAAACCTGAGCCCCAGAGAAGCCACAGGAGCGTGAGTTACCTTCAACAGCACTGCAGTTCTAAAAGCAAACAAAGGCATAAGGGGTTGGAAGAGAAGGTTTCATTCCTCCAAGAAGGCGGTGACTCACCCACATTCCTAACCGCGCAAACAAGGGATGAAAACCCTCCTCTGGCACTTGGGATCCTCCACATTTTCCTGTGTGGAGCAAATCCCAAGCAAAGGTGGCTGTGGTGCTGTGTTGTAGCAGACTCGGCGCAGGACAAATATATTTTGGAAAGGGACTCTATTTTGCACACCTCTCTGTTTATGTGCCTTCTTGAAAAAATAAAGAGTTCCCAAGTAAAACACATTGAAAAGGAAAAGGGCTACTACTAACAACTAGTTTTTAAGAGCCAAACCCATCTTTTCTCAGATACAGTTTTTTTTTAATACTAAGAGACAGTAGCTTACTTTTTAAAAATACAAACAAACAAACAAACAAAAACCAATCCAAGTACATATAAAACAAGTCAAAAAGTTCACTGAGTGGAGAGCCAAGCCGTATGTAACATGGATAAGGTGCTGTTTCTAACCATCAAGTTACCCATATGGGAAAATTTGACCTAAGGATGTGGAAACTCACCCTCCCAAACATCTGCTCGGTCGTTCTCATCAGACAAGGCACACTTAGATGGAGGACAAGCATATTCCAGGTGATGGATGGCATGTAGCCAAGCTGTTAAACATGCCCTGCTCCACCCTTCCTGCATGGCTCTCCCGGAGGTGGGGAACGCTGTGCAGGTCCCCAGATGGTCGGGGCACCAACCGAGCTGCTGGGTGGTAGCAACAGAGCCCTCAGCAGCAGGGATGAGGAGGAAGTGGTGGAAAGGCTGGGTGTGAGGAAACAGGACCAAAAAGGAGCCCAAAAAGCAGAGAACGTTGCTAATTCGTGAGAGAAACTGCAGGAAGCCAACATCTCTCAACTGTAAACCTCGGAGAGGTTGTGGTTAGGAAACCCAGGTGGTGTCAGGGTGACAGGGCTGCAGGGCGGGCTGTGCCTGTGCCCAGGAGAGATGCCTCAAAGCCACGATCCAAGTGGGGCTTCCCAAGGAGTGGGGCTGGGTAGGTAGTCCCCTGTGTAGCTGTGCCAGGGCCCTGTTGGATGAGATTTGTTCATCTGTGCAATGCAGGATGCCAGAAGGCCAGCACAAAATTCCCCTTTGGCTGCTTATTCCATGAAGCAAAATTAAGGCTGATGCTTGGTGTGTTCCATTGTATACCAAATTTTTCAATTCTCAGGTTTCCAGTGGTAGACAGACACCCCAAAGTCATCTTCATTCATTCCTCCTGGGGGTTCCTGGAGCTGCTGCAGAAGGGAAGTGTCAGGATTACCTAAGGGGGGGCTTGTGGGGTGGCACACTTGTTTGTGTGACAACTACCAGTGTAAGTTTGCCTGCTGGTGCTGGGAGAGACCTTGGTACCATGGGCTGCTAGCAGGAACACAGAATACTTGTTAAAGATACAAATCAAGCATCAGACAGATAAAATAAGCTATCCTGGAGCTGAAGCCATGCTCAAGACATCATGGAAATGCCTGTTGTGCTGATGCTGCTTCCATACTTAAAGCTTAGCCCCAGCAAGTAGGAACAGCACACAGACCTGCTGCTCCTGCTGCTGCAGGTTCTGCTGGCGGCATTTGAAGTATTTAAAGTATTTCAGACTCAGACTATTCTCCTGTCAGGACTCCAGAGCTTACATTAAAAAAACAAACTGCTTATCAAGTTGCAGAACAACAGCGATCCGTCTGGTTTATTAGGTGGAAAGTACAGGGGGAGGATTTTGCTGCCAGTATTTCTACCTCGATTAAGTGACTGTTATGATCAGAGCAACAGCAAACAAACATCAGAGCTCATTACAAGATATTTCCTTGCGCCAAGGAAGAGAAACCTCCACAAGAGATGGACTCCACGAGTGTTATTATTATTATTATTATTATTATTACTACTACTATTACTACTACTGAGCATTTTGGCTGGCTCGTGCTGCTTGGAAAACCCAGTTCTGCCAGGCTGCTTGAGAAAAGCAGCATTTGTCCCCAGCTTTCGGCATGAAAACACAGCTCAAATCCCTTCTCGGGAACAAAGGTGCTTCCCAGGAGCCTGGCGTGCTGCCGGCATGCCGAGCGCGTAGCCAGGCAACGACAGCCGGATTGGGGCTTGCGCCTCACCCGCGATGCTCCAGCCTCCACAAACAATTCCTGCCACGTAGACAGGACCGTTCAGGGTAATGGAAAATTACTGCGGGCTTTTTCTTAAAGGGCGAGCACCGCCGCTGGCGGAGAAGGCTGATTCGCATCCCGCTTCGCAGCGCGCCCCAGGGTCAGCCTGTGTTCCCTGCGAGGAGCCTGCACTGCGTCACCGCTCGCCGGGCCATTAATACAATGAAATATCATTTGCATGCGATTCCAGCCGGCTAAGGGGATCAGGAACGGAAAGCAGAGAGCTGAGCTGCGAGGGAAGGGGGGAGCAGAGCAGCCGGAGATGAACAACCGAGGGCTGACGCTCTCGGCTCGAACACGGCAGCCTTAGCGCAGTTCGTACGGGCTGCGGGCTGATGCCAAAATAACCCTCCTGCGCTTGGCAGCCGCAGTGTTTTAACAACTGCCCGGCACATTCCTGCAAGGCTGCAGGAGGGAAAAAAAAATCCCTTAAAGAAAGAGCAAACTTTGGCAGTGGTTAACCTGTTACCAGGACAGCAGCGATTAAAAAAAAAAATAAATATGGCCATGTTTACCTGCATTTCTGGTGTAAAAAAGAATTTAGTCACTCAGGCCGCATTGTGTTTACCTAGCTTTTAATACCAAGCCAAAAAAACACGCAAATAGCTACAGGAGCAGCAATCAGCCATTTCGAGCCACTACACCTCTGAAAATCAGAGCTATGCAGACTTACTGGTTGGGCGGGGCAGGATCTGCCCCCGGAGCACACAGCAGCTGCCCAAAGATGTCACAGCACCAAATGGTGCACTTCCCAGTCTTCCAAAGTGGCTCCCATATCCCTTCAAGTTTCATTTCGTCTCCTGCAGGAGCAGACCACACTGCCTGTTCTTGGGTTGCTTATGGAGAACTGTGTCTAGCCTGCAGCAAAAAGAGAAATGCAGACCTGCTGCTCTTGCTTTTACTTTTTTGCTCTCTGCATGCAGCTCCTGGTGGCCCTGGTGTGGCTCAGGATCACAGATATTGCATGCCAGACTGGTTCTAGGTCACCTCCTGCAACAACAGTGCTTTTGTTCTTCCCTATCTTCATGTATAAACTCGCCTGTTTTTTCTCAGATAAGCACTGTTTAAAGCCTCAACCCAAATCTTTTTTCACTTTGTTGTAGCCAGCAAATGAAAACAAAGCCCCTGCACCAAGTTAGGGGACTACTTTGTAATAGAAACTTCCTCTCCCTTAAATAGAAACCTTTGTTGTGAAGCTTTTCATTGCAAGCTCCACAGGGAAAGTCATTATATTTAATAGAGGTTGACCTCATTTTGTAGTCCTCGATATTAAACCTTATAAGAGGGAACCGTAATTAGAAGCGGTGAATTCTGAACAAAGATACACAGTACTTGTTGCTGTTTCCTTCTTACCTAAGGATTAATTTAATATGGTTTGGAAAGAGTAACTTGAAACAGCTTTTGGCAGATAAGTGAACTCAAAGTCAAACGCAAAGATCTGGTTTCCAAGAAGCTTTTTACATGCTGTACAGAGAAGTGAAATAAAACCCTTGAGCAGCACACAAGGCTTCCTGCAGAGCCTCCCTGGAATAGCTGCAAACCTGCATTTCAGTGAAAGATAATCTTGGTTGGAGGCTGGGGTTACATAAAGACATCTTGCATAGAGACATAGAGGACCCATGGTCAGGCATGGACCTGCCCGTGTGGCAGCCCCTGCTTGGCTAGAGGGAATTGAGGGAATTTTCTGCTGCATTTCCAAGGCTGTGCTCTGAGACAAAGAAAGCAAAAGGGGTTTTGGCTCTGTCAACACAGACAAGGGAGGGAATGCAAAGATGCCCCAGCTTTGTTAGGTTTGCTAATGCAACCTGGGTTTCCACACAGTGGACACTGTTGTCACAGCATAATGGGTAAACACAGCATTGGCCACCACTAAATAAACACACTTTCCACAGAAAGGGAGAGCAAGGCAGTGAACGATATGCTGCACCATGCCAGGGCCTTGCTGAGCACAGCCCTGTGGTGGGGCTCTTCACCTTAACATGGTTTGAGTTTAAAACATCTCTTCACAGCCTGCTTTTCAAGTAACCCCATCACTTTTCCAAACTATAGTAGTGTGCTTGAAATACAGATTTTCAATCCATTTCCCCAGCTCTTGTGATAGCCCCACTGTTCTCCCACCTCCTGAACATCCCTTGCATTCCCAGTGCTCTGAGTCCTGCTGGCAAGTGTCACCTCCCTGCCAAAACACTCATTATGTAAAAAGAGCAATTTCTTGCTGAAAGCCCAGGCTCCCTTAAATTTCCCTTTAGATTCTGTGGTTTGAATGAGTGTTTCTGCTTCAGCAACCCTGAGAACTTCCTGATTTCTGCACAGTTCTCCCCTCTACAAACAGCTGACTGCTTTAAACTCAGTTTTGGACTTGCTTTCCTGAAAAATAAGATAAATGGTGGTGTTCCCAGCTGAAGCACTTTCACATGATGTTAAACAGCAGCTTCTTTTCTGTAGCCCAGCTCTCCTGGGTCTATGCTGTGTGGAGCAGGGTGGTTGCTTCCCACACCTGTGGTGGGCTTGCTATGCCCTGTGGTTTGTGACACAATATGCGTTCCAATGGGAAGAAAGAGAAAGGCAGCTCCTCCAAAAACATCACCAGAAACTCCCCAAAGCCCACAGCATGGTGGCTTAAAGTACTCAGCCTTTTGTTTCTCCTCCCTGGGAACAGATTTCCACTCCACACAAGCAAAAGGGATCACAGTCATGAAAAATATGTGAGGAAGCCAGGAGTGGGACCAGAGCAGCCTGGGACAGTCCTGGATGGGTGGGCCGTGGGTTGGGAGAACATTTGGTGGCCAGCAGCTCTCCTTGGGGACAGAAGGACATGGCATAGATAAGACACCTTTACCCTCCCACAGTACTTGGCCTCCACCCTCAACAAGACCAGGGTTATTCCAGCTTATCTGGTTTTTCCTCCCTCCTATTTTAGATGTAGAGTGTTATTAAATCACACCCAACAATTCCCACCACACCTCAGGCAATTAACCCTATCCCATGGCAGCGCTGGCTGGGGAAGCCCTGGACAATGTCCTGTGACTCCCATAAAGCTGAAAGCAATTTTGCCACCCGTTCAATGTGAGGAAGGTTGGGCTTTTTGCGTTTATTTTTGGAGCAGTAAGTTCTTTTCAAAGAGCCTTTCTGTCAGGCTTAGCTGCGTATGAGCTGCCAAGTGAGCATCTCCAGCTCTGTGGGCACCATTAGCAGGGCTGCCCTGTGCTGAAGTGATGTCAGCACTTCCATTACAGCACCTTTCCCCTGCTCCAGCCCCCTTATAAGTGGAACATAAAAATCCAGTTCTGGCAGAAACACTCGAGCCAACAAGAAAAACAGTTACCACTTTAACCTGATCCTTGCTAAATGTATCTGGCTGGGCGGAGAAAGCAGGGATTTAAAATACATTTTCTCCCTCCCACACCTAAATCATGAATTTTAAAATCCAGCTGTATTGCACTCAAATTACTCACGGGGAATTTTTTTTAGATTGGGTTTTTTTTTTTCATAACTTACCCATGGTAAATGGAGAACTGATCCTTTCCCTCCTCCGTCTCTTCACAAGCCACTTGATTAAAAGTTTCCATTGTCAGTCCTACTAATGAAGGCCATAGTTAATAGTCATTTTAATTGGGCACGATCTATTGTAGTGCTAAGGGGAGGGATGAATGTCCTTCTCACCACCCTTGGTGACACATAGCCACCCAGGGTGCTGGGGCAGGAATTAATTTAGCTGACGACTCACCAGGAGCTTCCAGCCAGCTCAGCCCTGGCTGAAACCACCCAACAGCAGAGCAGGGGCACTGCTGGGTTAGGACACAGCAGATGGGGCTGGAGGGAAGCAGGAGTGCTCATGGAACATGTTTTTCAATAGCTGGCTTCCAGATCAGCTGCTGCTCAAGGACAAAGGAGCCCCTTCTCTTGTGGGGACACTTGCTATTGAGTGGCCATGCTGTCAGCCAGACTGATGGATTTGTCCAGGCTCAAACTCCATCCTTTTCCTTTTTTCTTGACTTTTCAGCTGGATCAGTTCCATGAGCACAAGAGCTAGCACACACACAGAGTGGAGATAGGGGACTGAGACAGAGGAGTGCAAGATGCCTGCAGCCAGTAGCACCAAGGACTTGGGGAAGTTTGTCTCTGAATCCAGCACACAGCATGTGCACCATGAAATCAGCAGGCAAAGAGAAAGAGCCTATGGCCTTCTCTGCATTGCCACCCCAGATGTTGGAGGAACTGCAGGAAGATGACCTGTAAGAGGGAGCCTGCCAACCCTTTCACTCTTACAAAGAAGTTACTCCACTTCTGGTTTCAATATTTACATTTTCTAAGCTCAGCATGTATTCCTGTGTTACCCCAGAAAAGGCAAAGCCCGGAAACAGGTCAGGCTCCAGCCAACGGGAGCTTGTTCTGGTGTGACGACATCTGCAGCTCTAGACTTGCTGAGGATGTTTGGGAGATGCAGAAGGTAGAGGTTCTGTGGAGTCGGGTGAGACAGCAGCCAGTCCAGCCCAGCCCTGCCATCCTGCTTTCCTGGGAAGGGAGTGCTGTGCTGCACGTTCTGGCAGTGCCTGCTGAAACACTTTAAGCTCCATTGGCACATCCAGCTGCCCCGAAAGACATGTTTTAGAACTGAAAAGAAGTTTCTATGTGTCTCCTGAAAACTCCTTCTCCCACTTGACCTCCAGACAGTTGGGGCAGGAAGGCTGTGAGCGTGGCCATCTGCCATCCTGCTCAGAGGCAGCTGCCTTTCAGCCCACTCATTAGTGTGCATGTCATCACACACTCTGCTTGCTGTGGGGAGGGATTCTTTTTCACAGTAGAGTCTAGTAATACGGGACACAGATTTACAGGAAATGAGGCTTTAATTCCTGCTCATGGAGAATCATGTCCCATTTGTCTGATTAATTCTGGAGGAATATGCTAACGGGTGCACATTCCACTGCAGGACACACATAATGCCAAACCACCACCCCTGAGAACACTTGAAAGGGGAAACTGGGACTTTGGCTGCTGTGCTCCATCTCAAGCCCCCTGCAGGCTGGGTCAAACATTGGTACCGCAGTCTTACTCTGCTGTCAGCGTGGCTGTGCTGGTGAATGCCAGCACCACGGCTTGTCCTTTTCCACCCAGGAGCTGCAGTGCCACCCGCTGCAGTGCATGGGGCATTTGGCACAACTTTGCTATGACTTGTACCTGGCTAGAATTCCAGCTCCCCAGGGAAGAATGACACATTATCCCAAGTAAACAAAAACCCTTTCATGGAGAAATTAATGTCAATACCAAAGGTGGGTGAGAGATTAAAGTAGTGCTCAGAGGACACTGGGTTTCCCTGGGGACTTTGATTTCACCTCTGATGCTGTGGTTTGGCTCAGCACTGGAATTTATTCCTCTTAAATATGTACTTAATGAGACCAGTGACCTCCTGGGAGAGTTGCATCAGTTTTCATAGCAGCTGTTCCAGCTTCTGTTACAGTCTCCATTAAAGAACTGGTTAATATGTGGCCCACTGGTCCCATTTCCTTCTTCTAGCTGGGTCTGGGACTGCTCCAGCCCCTAAACCTTAACCTGCTGCTGGCTGGGGAGATGTGCACAGGCAGGTCCACAGCTCAGTCCTGTTGTCACTGTGAAATGCTGAGGTCCCCTGTGTGCCTCATGGAAGTAACTATGAAATGCAGAGAGATTAAATCAGTCCTGAAAAGTCATTTCTCTGCCATGAACTTTGTGCCCAAAGCTGAGAGGTGAATATGGCTCTGCTACACTGAGAAACAAAACAAACCCTATGTTTTTCCCCATCTGTTTATGAGATTGAAATGTAAGCCATGGCTTTAAGGTATGTATTGTAGGCTTTCTTCTTTAAGCACATAAATATTTTATCAGTGAATATTCTATTTCAGTAGTCAGGCATGAGCTCACTCCAAAGGCTGTTGCAATTGCAAGCTGTTGCAATTTTGAGTTAAGCAGTCATCGGAATTGTGCAATTTCCTAGTGTTTGAGAATATCCCAACAGAGAAAAACAACAGAAAATTAAAAATATTGTTTTCTTAATTAAATCGATACCAGTAGACTTAAATCCCTCCTGTTCTGAGCCAAGGATAAGGATTTTTTTCAAAACGAGAAAAAAGAAGATCTGTTTGTCTGGCGATGCTTTCTGTCCAGCACCAACCACAACAGGGCACAAACATCTGGTATATAGGGAGAGGTCAGATCTGAAACCCAGCCAAAACCAACACAGAGTGTAAAAAGGAAATACATCTTTGCCACATACTGCTTTGTCCACTGCAGTAAATTGGAAATGAGATTTTCCTATTGCCAAGGGGAAAAAAAAAAACACAAGAAAAATAAAGTAATGAAAGGGCTGCTAAAATCTGTCTTATTCAGTGTGTTAACAGCCAGGAGAATTGAACTACATCAGATATTCAAATTAAATATTCAGGATGAAATAAAGCAAATATATGAGAGAAAATGCAACTAAGCTCCCACAGATCCATTTGGGGATCCCATAGGACAAAGGTAGGTGAGCCCTATTTTACCACCCAGCAGGAGCAGCATGAAGTCCTTAAATCTGGGGCCTGCTACATCAAACTCTAATCTGTTTTAACACCCCTAAATCAAACTCTAATCCACTCTAATGACCCTAAATGAAACCCTAATCCACTTAAACACCCTGCCAGTTGCATGGCATTGCCCTTATCAGTGTCTGGAGCTAAATCCCACCCACACCCACACCCATTCCCAGCAAAGCACAGCCAAGGGTCCTCATGGAGCACATGAGGAGAGTGCTAAAAAGGCACCTCTGGAGTGTATGGAGAGCAGCTCTGCTGAGAAGGACTTGGGGGTGCTGGTGGATGAGAGGCTGGGCATGACATGACCATGTGGGCTGGCAGCCCACAAAGCCAAACATATCCTAGTCTGCATCCAGAGGAGTATGGGCAGCAGGGGAGGGAGGGAATTCTGCCCCTCTGCTCCACTCAGGTGAAACCCCACCTGCAGAGCTGCATCCAGCTCTGGGGAGCCAGCACAGAAAGGACATGGAGCTGCTGGGGCAAGTCCGGAGAAGGCGACAGAGATGCTGACAGGGCTGAAGTATTTCTGCTCTGGAGACTGGGAGAGAGAATTGGGGATGTTCAGCCTGGAGGAGGTTCAGGGAGACCTCGGAGCCCCTTCCAGTACCTAAAGAGGCTCACAAGAAGGATGGGAACCAACCTTTTAGCAGGGCCTGTCGGGATAGGACAAGGAATGGTTTTCAACTGTATGAAGGCCGGTTTGCATTCGATATAAGGAAAGTTTTTTTTATGACGAGGGTGGAGAAACCGGCACAGGCTGCCCGTAGAGGCGGCGCATGCCCCATCCCAGGAAACTAAAGGCCGGGTTGGATGGGGTTTTGAGCAACCTGGTGTAGTGGAAGGTGTCCCAGCCCGTGAAAGGTTCCTTCCAACGCAAACCATCCGTGATTCTGTGATTCAGAGCAGCGGCAGCTCCGCGGGAGCCGCGGCATTGCCGGGATCGGCGCCTCTNGAGACCAGTGACCTCCTGGGAGAGTTGCATCAGTTTTCATAGCAGCTGTTCCAGCTTCTGTTACAGTCTCCATTAAAGAACTGGTTAATATGTGGCCCACTGGTCCCATTTCCTTCTTCTAGCTGGGTCTGGGACTGCTCCAGCCCCTAAACCTTAACCTGCTGCTGGCTGGGGAGATGTGCACAGGCAGGTCCACAGCTCAGTCCTGTTGTCACTGTGAAATGCTGAGGTCCCCTGTGTGCCTCATGGAAGTAACTATGAAATGCAGAGAGATTAAATCAGTCCTGAAAAGTCATTTCTCTGCCATGAACTTTGTGCCCAAAGCTGAGAGGTGAATATGGCTCTGCTACACTGAGAAACAAAACAAACCCTATGTTTTTCCCCATCTGTTTATGAGATTGAAATGTAAGCCATGGCTTTAAGGTATGTATTGTAGGCTTTCTTCTTTAAGCACATAAATATTTTATCAGTGAATATTCTATTTCAGTAGTCAGGCATGAGCTCACTCCAAAGGCTGTTGCAATTGCAAGCTGTTGCAATTTTGAGTTAAGCAGTCATCGGAATTGTGCAATTTCCTAGTGTTTGAGAATATCCCAACAGAGAAAAACAACAGAAAATTAAAAATATTGTTTTCTTAATTAAATCGATACCAGTAGACTTAAATCCCTCCTGTTCTGAGCCAAGGATAAGGATTTTTTTCAAAACGAGAAAAAAGAAGATCTGTTTGTCTGGCGATGCTTTCTGTCCAGCACCAACCACAACAGGGCACAAACATCTGGTATATAGGGAGAGGTCAGATCTGAAACCCAGCCAAAACCAACACAGAGTGTAAAAAGGAAATACATCTTTGCCACATACTGCTTTGTCCACTGCAGTAAATTGGAAATGAGATTTTCCTATTGCCAAGGGGAAAAAAAAAAACACAAGAAAAATAAAGTAATGAAAGGGCTGCTAAAATCTGTCTTATTCAGTGTGTTAACAGCCAGGAGAATTGAACTACATCAGATATTCAAATTAAATATTCAGGATGAAATAAAGCAAATATATGAGAGAAAATGCAACTAAGCTCCCACAGATCCATTTGGGGATCCCATAGGACAAAGGTAGGTGAGCCCTATTTTACCACCCAGCAGGAGCAGCATGAAGTCCTTAAATCTGGGGCCTGCTACATCAAACTCTAATCTGTTTTAACACCCCTAAATCAAACTCTAATCCACTCTAATGACCCTAAATGAAACCCTAATCCACTTAAACACCCTGCCAGTTGCATGGCATTGCCCTTATCAGTGTCTGGAGCTAAATCCCACCCACACCCACACCCATTCCCAGCAAAGCACAGCCAAGGGTCCTCATGGAGCACATGAGGAGAGTGCTAAAAAGGCACCTCTGGAGTGTATGGAGAGCAGCTCTGCTGAGAAGGACTTGGGGGTGCTGGTGGATGAGAGGCTGGGCATGACATGACCATGTGGGCTGGCAGCCCACAAAGCCAAACATATCCTAGTCTGCATCCAGAGGAGTATGGGCAGCAGGGGAGGGAGGGAATTCTGCCCCTCTGCTCCACTCAGGTGAAACCCCACCTGCAGAGCTGCATCCAGCTCTGGGGAGCCAGCACAGAAAGGACATGGAGCTGCTGGGGCAAGTCCGGAGAAGGCGACAGAGATGCTGACAGGGCTGAAGTATTTCTGCTCTGGAGACTGGGAGAGAGAATTGGGGATGTTCAGCCTGGAGGAGGTTCAGGGAGACCTCGGAGCCCCTTCCAGTACCTAAAGAGGCTCACAAGAAGGATGGGAACCAACCTTTTAGCAGGGCCTGTCGGGATAGGACAAGGAATGGTTTTCAACTGTATGAAGGCCGGTTTGCATTCGATATAAGGAAAGTTTTTTTTATAACGAGGGTGGAGAAACCGGCACAGGCTGCCCGTAGAGGCGGCGCATGCCCCATCCCAGGAAACTAAAGGCCAGGTTGGATGGGGTTTTGAGCAACCTGGTGTAGTGGAAGGTGTCCCAGCCCGTGAAAGGTTCCTTCCAACGCAAACCATCCGTGATTCTGTGATTCAGAGCAGCGGCAGCTCCGCGGGAGCCGCGGCATTGCCGGGATCGGCGCCTCTCTCTCCGGGACCGATGGAAACCGGTAGCTGCTGCCCTCGCGCGGCGGGACCGGGCCGGGAGGGAGAACCGAGCATCCCTGCTCCCCTCCGGGACCCGGCCAGCATTCCCGGGGCACCGGGAGAGGGAGAGAACCGAGCATTCCTGCTCCCTGCCGGGACCGGGTCGGCATTCCCGGGGTACCGGGAGAGGGAGAGAACCGAGCATCCCTGCTCCCCTCCGAGACCGGGCCGGTGGAGAGCACAGCCCAGTGCAGGGGGGCTGAGCCTGCCTGAAAGCTGTGTCTGTAAGCTCAGCCTCAGAGACCTCAAGGGTGTAAGGATCCAGCTATCTATCCAGCTGTCTATCTATTTCCTACCTCCCTGACCCCCAGTGCTGGATGCCAGGTGGCATGAGCCTTCCCTTCCCTTCCCTTCCCTTCCCTTCCCTTCCCATGTATTTAGATCAGAAGGGCAGCAATATTTTCATCTGATCTAATTTTTCTATTTTTTAATAGGAAATTCGATATCACTGCGGCCCTGCCTTGCACAGCTTTTAGCATTCTGTAAACTTATTGAAATAAGAGAAATTTTCCTACCTGCAGCTCCCTAAGGGATGTGACAAGTGTGCTCTCCCTGCCCAGTGCCGAACCCCTCCAAAAGCTGTTGCGTTTAATTGAATGTGTTATTTCTTCCTGGACCAAATGAATACACACCCCACATGGAAGCTCGTTTTGCTATTAGATTTATAGAACATCACTAGATACATAACCCCAAATCACTGCAGTTAAACAGCCTGTGAAATTCCTACAAGCAGAGGAGAGAACACATGAGGACAAAATGGTGAGCACAGCTTTTCTCTGGCTGCAGCAAGCGTTGGCTCCCCAGCAGTTGGTGCAGAGAGAGCTCCCTCTCCTGCTGAAAATTCTCTTTAGCCCCTGTCCACCCATGGGAGACGTTCTATTAGCCAGCATTTACAGGGATCAGGACCATGGCAATGTGAGATGTCATAAATAGAAACATTTAAATAGACATAGACACACAGCACTGATAATTTTGTTCATCTCTTTTATTATTTGCAAGAGAAAAGATAATTTCTTGATCTTTTTTCCTACTGCAGAAAGACTATTCCTGTCAACAGAAATCATCCAGCATGCAAACAATTCATCTGAGAGCCTGTCACTTCACTAAAACAGCCAAAATACCCTGGAATAATTGTATTGTCTGCTGCAAGGGATCAGTAATCTGACAGTCTGAAGCAGGTGAGATGCTCCTGTCTGCAGGCAGGTGACCCTGTGCAATGCTGAGGCACCAGGTTTGTACTGAGAACTGCAGCTGATGCAGGGAGGATTTTCCAGGAGCATCCACATCCAATATCATCCAGAGTTTGCACTCTGTGTACAATGTCTCCTATAAATAGGGTAAATGCTCATAATAGGTAGCAAAACGAGTGGGATTTCAGAGCAGCTGGAGAAATAATTGAGCCTGCATGGAATGGCTGTGTTATACCAGGCTGCACCAGCAATTCCGACTAGTTATTTACACTCCTCTGAAGACTTTGCTATTTCCCACTTTTTTTTTTTCTTTTCATTTGATCTGATTTGTAATTAATAATCCTGGCTTTATAAAATGGGAGGTGTTGACATATGGAACATTTTAAAAAGCTCTCTTTTCCAAGTGTCAGGAGCAGCTTGCCAAAACATGGCCATGGGTGTAAATCCTCCTTGAAAAAGAGGAGTTCAGAACAGCAACTTGAGGGTAGCAACAGAGCTGATTGTAACACAAGGTTTTCACTTCCAAGGGACATTCATAAGGAAAAGAAGGAGCCAGTGACAGTAAGTGAATCAGGCTGGAAGGAAAATTGGTTGATTTTTGTTGTGAATCAGCAATCCAAGAGGAGGATGCTCCAGGGCAGAGCTCTGCCTCCAGGATGCAGCTCAACCCTCTGGGCTGTCCCTGCTGCAATGTAGAACAAAACACAGAGATCTGAGAGCCCTTAAACAGGCCTGAATGCTCAAGGGGTGCAAACAGTGAGGGTCCCATTGCTGCAGTGCACAGTGAGATGCAATCCCCCAGATCCCACCAGGGCTTCTACCCCTGCTCATCTGAACCTCATCCAAAAAATCCAAAGCTCTCAGCTCCCTCAAGGCCTCTGCTGCCCTGCTCCGTGACCATAGCAGGCTTGGCCTCTGGGTGAATCTGTGCTGTAGGAAGTATTTTCCATGGACTTAACAGATGGGTGAGCTTAGATGGGGGATGAAATGTGTCATTTGGGGCAGAAGTGGAAAGGGAGGTTTGTCATTCCACTCCTCTTCCACCATGACCACCCCCTCCATCTGTTGGCACTTCAGCACACGATGCCAGTTCCAGTGTGACTCCGATTAGTCTGCAGAGTGCTGCATGTTGATGTTGTGGTTTGATACTTTGAGAGCTCTGTGAAGATATTTAATTAGACAAAATTAATTCCTTTGAGAGCAACCTTCTGGCATCATTTTGGAAAGTGCTAGGAAGATTCGGTTGTTCTGACACTTGTCAAAAATTGGCATTAGCCATTTCCTAATTTATTTTTGAAAGGACAATCAAGCCACATTGCTTCCCAGGTCAAATGGGAGCTGTGACTTGCTTGCCAGCAAGGCTGTGAGAACATGAGGTGCCAGACCTCCTCACTAGAAGTCACTTCCCACAGCTCTTGTCACCCTGAAAGGTTTCCCTTCTGCTTGAGTGGTCAAGTCCTTTGGCCTCTTTCTTCCTGTCCCTTTTTTGACACCTTCACAGTGATTGTGGGGTCTGATGACAAGACAGACATGGGAGGAAGGGGGAGCATCAGTGGTGACCTTGCTGGCCAGCTCTGCAAGGTGGCATTGCTTACAGCCACCCAATGGGGAGTGGGAGGTGAATGGAGAGGGAGAATGGAGTGGGAGAGGGCCCCTCTCCCTCTCTGCCTTCTCCTGCAGTCAGACAGGGACACCAGAATTTATTGTGGGACCATCTGCTGCTAATTCTGCAAACCTCCTACACATAAGGGCCCAGAAGGGCAAAGTCTTAATATGATTAAACTTCAGGAGCTGCAGAGGTCTGTAGCTGCACCTGGTTTAGAGTGAGGAAGGAAATGGTACAGGTTGGAAGTACTGTACAAAACACACTTTAACCTGGAACAATCCCTGTAAGCCTCTTCCCTTTCAAAGTGCACCCATGAGGCTCTGGCTTCTAGGGCCCAATGACATCGTGGAAGAGCCCTTTGGGTTCAGCTGTTGGCAGAAGGGCCGGGTCAAACTGTGTATCCTCACCAGAGACCACTTCTTGGATACCCATTTTCTCTCCCAGCTTCCACTCCCCTCCTCTTCTCCCTCCAGGTTTCCACATGGGTTTCTCAGCATCTTGTCCATCAATGTCAAAAATAAAATAGTCATTTTGAATGTTTGCTGTTGATCTACGTGCTTACACTAGGACAGAACATTCCATGGCTGCCTTGTAAGAAGTGAAGGGTTGCAGCAGCACCAAAAGGGATGGTGTTTAGCCTCTCCTGACATAGCCTGAGCAATGCAGCAGCACAAATGATGTCCATTTTAGTCCCTCTCCTCACTTCCTTAAAATTGCCTCCTTAAAAAATCCACTCATATCACACTATAAACGAAGAAGGAATCTATAGTTAAACACTTAATTAAGGGATGTGTGCAGAGTGCTTTGCAAATGGGATGGTACCAGAGTGTACTGTGCATTTGCCATTTAAATATAGCTGTATACACACCCTCGGCCTCTTGAAAGGCTGAAACCCTCCTCCTAGCAGGTGATCACAAGCCTTTCTATAATTGAAATGAACTTAATCCTCACAAAAACGTAGCAGCAGCTGCTGTGAAAGCTGTGGCTGCTCTCCAAGTATTTCTTACATTCCCCTGATCTGTATATTAAAGTGAGACTGATTGCCATGCTGCACAATCCTGCCACAGAGTGTCTATTAGAAGGGAGCTGCTGTGGTTTAGATTCAAGGGCTTTGTTGTATTTTTCATAATAATGCTTTTCTCTTGTGTGATGATTGTCACATGAGGATCTGAGCTGCTCAGATATTAATTACCTAAGGCCTGCAACAATACACTAAAGTAAAAGGTAAATACAGATATTGCCTCTCCTTCTCCTGCACACACTATAGAGATATACAAGGGTGTTGCCTGAGTGGTGGGATGAAGAAGCAGAGCTGATTTTGGAGGTAGAGTGAGCTGGCAGCCCAGAGGATGTGTGCAGGATCCTGAGAGGAGACAGCAGCCAGCTGGAACATCTGAGAAATGACTGTAGCTGCCCTCCTAATTTAACCTTCATGCCACAAATCTCTGCCTGAATCCCAATGTGCTGTGGAGGAGTGGGACAAGGAGCAGCTCTTTCTGCAATTCCTGATTTCTCACTTGTTTTCACTGTCTGCCTTGGCTCCTTTGAGTCCTTCTCCTCTCCTGTCCCTGGATGTCCCTGGGCTTTGCTGAGTGGCACCTGGCATTCATACAGAACAAACAACGAGCAACCATCAAGCGACCTCTCCAGCAGGAGAGAATGCCATGACCTCAAATCCAGTAGCAAAAATCCAGGGAAAGAATGGCTCAGCAAGCCGGATTGTGCCGAGCATCACTGAGTTCCTTCTCCCTCGAAACCCTGGCAGTAGAGAGGGGGGTCACAGTGACAAATCCTCTGAGCAGTACAGCCACTGGAATTGAGGGGCGTCACAGTGACAAATCCTCTGAGCAGTACAGCCACTGGAATCAAGGGGGTCACAGTGACAAATCCTCTGAGCAGGACACAACCACTGGAATTGAGGGGGTCACAGTGACTAATCCTCTGAGCAGTACAGCCACTGGAATCGAGGGGGACACAGTGACTAATTCTCTGAGCAGTACAGCTACTGGAATCAAGGGGGTCACAGTGACAAATCCTCTGAGCAGGACACAACCACTGGAATTGAGGGGGTCACAGTGACTAATCCTCTGAGCAGTACAGCCACTGGAATCAAGGTGCCACTTGCCTGGGAGCGATTTTTCGCTGGATTCCAGGGCTGGCCGGTCCCTGCAGAGCTGGATTCCTGCTCCCCATCTGCTGTGCTATCGCTGCTTTTTGGCTTCGACTCCCAGCACGGAAAACATTAACTCAATCTTATTCAAAGTGTTCCTTCGCCTCGAGCCAGCCAGGGCACACGCTCCCGTTCGCAGTGTGACATCCCAGGCTGTTTGAAGGGCACGACAGAAGATGGTGCTGCCGAGCCAACATATTTTAACAAGAAAACTTCCTGAAGCTGCTGGGGTTTTTGACAGCTCCTCTTCCAAAATAATCTTTGTTTAAACTAAAGAGTTGTCAAGGAGATAAGTTTAAGCAGTACACGAGCTACAGAGAAACATCCCACAGCAAGATCAGGAGCAGATGTGGTGAAATATTGATGGGCCAGGGTTCCTAATTACATCTCCTTCGGAGGAGCTGAAATCTGGAGCCTTCCTGCTTTGTATGCGGCACCGCTGGGATAAAGCGATGGGATCCCTGGCAGAGCTCCATGGGCAATTGGGCTGGGATGTCTGTGGCTAATGAACAGGCATCAGCCTCGTGGGAGCTAATGAAATGTTCAGCACAAAATGTGTCACCTCCAGGTACCGTCTGTGCCTCGCTCCTGGAGTTTAATCCTCTTCCCTGCCACCGCCTGGGCAGCCACGCTCCCTCTTTGCTGAATCTTCTCAGTGTAAAACAACAGGGGCAGCAGAAACAACAAAAAATATCTTTGATCATCAAACTGGGAGAAATGGTGTGAAGCTCTTAGGCTTTGCTTTTATTTATTTATTTTTTTTTTTATTAAGGCCTACGTTACCCAAAAAAGGCAAAAAAATTCCATCCATAGTGCTGGCTGCTTATTTTTAATAGGGAAACTTTAGCTCAAACTGAAAACAAGTATCAGAAACCGGTTTATGTTTCGCATCCAGGGTACCTTCATGCTTCACAGTTCACCTGCCTGGGAATTTCAGTGGTTTGGTGGAAAGAAACATCCTAAATTCAGACACTTTTCTAAAATCAATTTATTTGGCAGCTGTAAATAAAGTGGCTGTAAAAGAAGGGGCTGTCTCCCAGTATTTAATTTCTAACTCCCATGACACCTGTAAATGCAACTGAGCACAGGGTGCTGAGCACCTAATGCACAGTGGGACCATGTTCTGCTTTGTCCTTTCTAGCAGCCCCATGCTTGGTGAAGCGTGTGTGGCTGACAGGGCTGGAAATCAGAATTCATGCTGCACCTCAGCACACCTCAGTGCTGACAAATGAGGCCTGTGCTGTTAATTCCTCTAGAAATGGTGCCATACACAGGCACAGATGATGATGGCCATCAACAGTCAGGAGCCTTCACCTCTGGCCTTAATGCCAATTTTCTGGCTGAGCTCAGTGGAGCCACTGTGTCTTCTTGTTTTCACTAATCTGGCTCTAGAGCAAGAATAATATTTACCAATTTTACAGGCCACACTAGAAAGATTAATTAGCTAATGCTCATTGAGTACTTTGAAGACACAAAGCAAGCAATGCATATTATATAACATATATTATATAATAAATTATATAATAAATAAGAGTATGCATCTTTCTTCAATAAATGCTTATATGCCATTCTCCTACATCTTCTATCAATGCAAACTCTGTCACTCTCAATACAGAATGGTCTGGAATCGCCTCAGTTTCCCCACTGTGTCTCCAGAACAAGCATTAATTGGGATGATCACAAACTTTTACTTATTATTTTGTCCCAGCATTCCTGAACAGTATGAGAATGGGTGTATGCAGATCAAACACAGAGACACCAGGCTCAGGGACTGGCCCTTGAGCCTGTAATCCAAAACCACTTAACAGGAGCCTACATTTGTTAAACGAGACCATCAGTCTTCAGCTACTCCTAGAAGAGCTGAAAGGAGAGCAAAAGGCAGTGAATCTTTCATAACATGACAGCATTAGAGGCCATCTTTTCCTGCAGCTCCTGTATTTCTCTCAGCATTTTCTGTGCAGCAGGTCATTATGAATTACTAATTACCAGAGCAAGCCAGGCAGGTCTGTTGCTGACCTGCTGTGTAAGCTGGGCAAAAAAATGGGTCTGTCCCCTCTGCATTGACTCTGTGTAAAATATGTGCTCTGAAGAGGCTTGAAGCTTAATATAGGTCTTGTTAAGTGTTCATAAAAGATAGTGAAACCCTTAGATTAAGAGGTACACCAGAGGAGAATGACAGGGTTATAAAATCTATTTCTACGCATAACTCATATTTTTATAGGGCCTTTCAATCTAACAGATCCCCAAGTTTTTTTAGCATAACATCCTGATATACTGTGTTCACTTCACCTACCAGTTCAAGGCAACCTCCTCTGAAGTGAAATGTGGCAGCTGTTTAAAAGCCCTGAGCAGTAGTAAGTTTAATAATAGGAAGGCATTTATATGGTCTTACCAACTTCAAAGAGTTAATTCTCTGCCCCTTCAGGAGGCAGACAAGGTTTATTATTCCCATTTCACAAAGGCAATATAACAAGAGTGGACAAGAGTGGAGGAAATCTGCACTCCCACAGATTTATAAAGCAAAATTCTGTGCATGAGCCTGAAGTGCTTTTAATCCCACATAGAGAAAACATATCAACATGTCTTATTAAAAAAAATCCTTTTCTAAAAATAATGATGTGGAGAGAGCTCTGATCTGGATTCTAACACCTGCCACTTCTGATGGAAAAAAAAACCCTCCTCAAGCACGTGTTGACATAGAAACATCATGGCCCACAAATGCTTCTGTGCCATGAAACAAATTGGGCGCTCAAAATATACTGCCAAGAATCAGACAATCTGTTTTAAGAGGTCCCAAGAGTTACTAAAACCCTCTTGAAATACAGCAGGAGAGAAAGCTGCAGCAGCCCCAATCCCAGAGGCAGGCTGGCATTGTTCCTCCACCACATGCAGCTCCACAGTTCTCCCCAGCTAGCCTGCATCACATGGCAATGGTGCTTCCAATGAGCAGGAAAAATTCCTTCTGTTATCCCCAGAGGTTCTGCAAGATGGTCCTGAACTTGGGGAAAGTTACAAAACTGATTGGGTTTAGCCACTTACTCATAGGGAACTGGAGTCCCATCCCCAGGTGATACCACTGTTCTCATATTGTTTCTTGAGTGCAGTCCTGATGCAGGATGAAGTAGGAGCTTAAAAGGAACATCTGATCCCTAAGGTCCCAATCACCTTTTCACTTGGTAGCACGGAAGTTTCCATTTTTCATTCCTCCTACTGTTTCCCAGCAAGGATTTGCCCTATTGCAACTTCCACTCGTATTTGCAGGCCAAAGTGAGCAAGACCCACTTTGATCCCTCAAAATCTGCTTGCCCCCCCCAGACTGCATAGCCTGTGTCATAGTCTCTGCAGCCTCCCTGCAGCCCTGAGCAGCTTTCAGCAGGGGCTGCAAAGCTGTTTCCAGCTGTGCTGCCTAAGCTCCCAACAAATGGATCTGGAAAATCTTCCATCCAAAAAGCCAATCCCCTGCAGATGCCTTGAGTCACCCCTACAGCGTGAGTGATGCTCGGGGCTGGTGGAAGGTGAGCTGTGGTCTCTGTGTCTGGCAGGATCTAGGACAGGGAACTGGGAAAGATGAACTGACCCACGCCGAGCATCATCAATCCTCCAGCAAAGTGATTTCCATCAAGGAGCACATTTGCTACACGAATCACATCCCATTCATCACTGCTACTGTCTGGATGTGACTCTGCCAGCCAGGGCTTGGCCTCTCTCTCTCCAAAAAGCCCCTGATGTGCTGTACAGCAGCTTCACCATGCAGGACCTGGATTAGTGCTCCTACCTGACTCATTGGCCCCTTCTTCTCTTCTCAGGAGCTATGGGAGCTGCTCCCTTTTATCCCTCTGGCTTCATAGTCCCTACATAAACCTGTGCCTTCACAGTCCCACTGCAGCCTCTTCTGTGGAAGGGTGGCCAGTGAAGGAAGGGAGGATAGTCAGGGAAAAAAAGGACAACGTTAGCATTGTTGGCATGGTGCTGCAGGCAGGTCCTGTGCCCTCCATCCCCTCCCTGGAGGTGTGCAGCAGAGGAAGCTGGTCTGAGAGCAACATGTTCTGAAAAGCTGCTGCAGGGCCCTGCCAAACCACCTGGCCTGAATTCACTGCCTGAGGCTGACAATCCTTTAGGCACACAAATGAGGATGTAGAGCTCAGACATAAAGCGTGGGCCTTTCTGACACTGTGAAATTCAAACCCAAGAGCAAAATCATTCCTTACTGCTGTGGCACTGAGCTCACAGCACAGAGCTTCTCACCTTCACTACCATGCAAGTCAAACATGCCACCAATCTAGATGATGGCGCAGGGGAGGAATCTCCTTGACACATTTGCTGTCTTATGAGAAAATGCAGATGTCATGGAGGAGATCCTGTGACTTTGCTTCCTTGGCAATCTCAATGCCAGGAGCCTGAACATGCACTGGCTCTGGACAGCCACGTTCATCCAGTGCTCCAGCCCTGGAGAGGGAGCAGCCCAGCTCTGTTGGTGGCCTTGGTGGTGGCAGCAGCCCTGCATGGGTCCATGCTCTTCCTGTTCCGTGTCTCTGCCATGTCCCAGCTCTGCAGGCAGTGCTGGTTTTGCTCTCAGCCCCGAGGAATGAGTGTTATGAAATGAATTCTGCTGGCTCTGGCTGACAACGTCGGTTGATTTCTCAGGCTGACAGGGAGATTTGCAAGCTTAAGATGCTTTACACGTCCTTATTTACAGCTCACAAGATGAAGCCCAGACCTAGACCCATATATTTGTGCTCAGAGGTTGAGCAAGTAAAGGAAATGTTTAAATATCTCTCCCTCCTCTTGATTCCCTGCCTGTGGCATGACTATCCATCACAGGTACGAGTGTGAGGATGGAGCTGCTCGTGTCTCCTTCACTGATGGCTCTGGGGGATCCCTGAATGCACATCATGGTGTGAGAGTCACTGTCCTTCCCATGGAGAAAGGCATGGCACAGCCCTAGCTGGCTGTGAAATGAAGAGACCCAGGGAAGCCTGGGTCATTCTGGCCACAATTTATGGGATGAGATAGTGGAGGACGGGCACAGGATGTTCCCAGTCTTCAACTGACGTTAAGTCAGCAGAACTGCCTCACCTGAGAAGTAGGATTTTTCCATTAAATAAATCTTGCAGCTCTTTCTTTCTTTTTCTCCCCTTCCCTCTTTAAATCTGAAAGAATCCCATTTAATCTGTAGGGAGCTTTTCCTGAACAAAAATCCCCACCAGGCTTGACCCTGACCTTTGCAAATGGAAATATGATGTAGTGAGAATTGAGAGCTGAGAGTCAACTGGCATCTTTGCTTTTGCTGCTGAAATAGAGCAGGTCATTTCACATTTCTATTATGAGCCTCAGATAATGGGGAAGAAAATTAGGTAATTCCATTTTTTGGATTAGTTGGTTTTCTTGTCAGCTGGGAGATGAGATCTGATGTATGTGGAGAATGACTGGAGGCACGGGATGAACAGAACAGCTGGCCACAGATATTGTTTGAGATTCTGTTTCTGCATGACCTGCTCCAGAGATATCAAAAGAGATTGTGGCTGTCTCCCCTGACATTCATACCTGTTTTCCAGTGCTGACTTCGAAGCAGTTGCTCTGCATTTGCCCAAATTTGAACGAGTTGAAAATCTGGACTAATGTTTAAAGATAGTCTTGAAACTTACCTAAGCTTTGAAATGATTGAAAATGAGTTATGCATGGAGACATGAAAATTAAGGTGTATTAGAGAACACACAGGCAATAGCAAGATGTGCAGGACAGGGAGCCTTGCCAGAGCTGACAGGTACTTGTTTATGGGGAGAATTAGAAGCTCAGTTAGTTAGTTCAAAGTGTAAATTGCCCCATGAAAGCAGGGCCTCCTCATCACAGAGCCTAATTCTCCACACAGGCACATGTGAAAAGAAGAGTTTGAAAAATCAAGAGCAATGTTAGTAAAAAAACCAGAAAAAAAACCCCAAAGATCCCTGCATGAAACATCAATAAGCACAGCGAGGAACAACAGGATACCAGGCAATCTTTAATCTGAGGAAAAAAAAAAAGACACAAACCCAATGTCTAGAAAGTAAAGCCTGATTAAATTTAACAATAAGTATTTTAAAACAACAACAACAACAAAAAATAGGAATATGTGTGATTAATGAAGCAAAATGTTTGATTTTTCATCTCATGGGGTCTTCAACTCTGGACATTCTGGAAGAGATGCTTTCGCGGTGCCTTAGCAAGCTCACTCGAGTATTGAAAGGAGCAGATTTGATGTTCTCATGCTTCTTTCTGATCTTAAAAATCAGTGAGCCTTTTTGGATTTGGTAAAGCACTTGATAACATATCACAAAATGTAGCTCTTTGGATGATCTGAATACAATAATCCATGGACCAAATCACAGCTGAATGGCTGCAAAGAATACTAAACAGGGAGTGATTCTGTTACAGAATTATGTTTATTAGAGCATCACAGAGATCAGGTCTTTGGTCTTTACTGACATTTTTATTGATGACTCTAAGGAAGGATTAAACAAAAGGATAACAGGCATTCACACAGTGACATTAAGTTGAAAGGGATCACAAACACCAGGGTTAGCTGAAAGACAATGCAAAGGAATATGGATAGACTAGAAACTTGGGGCAAAAATACCCCAGTGAAGTGAATCTGAGACCTGGGCAGATTGAAAGTTTCATCTCTGCTGATGCCTATAGGTTTAAAGGTGATGCTCATTAGGATCATGCCATGGGGTGAAAAGCCTAAGTGCAGTGTGTATGGAGATGCTTCATGAGAAGCCCTAGAGATGTGATACAGCGAGGCAGAAGGAAAACAACGGAGAGTCCTTTAGCATTTCTGGCAGGCAGGTCATTTAATAAACATGTCTACCAAGAATCTTCTCTAATAAAACTCGATGTATCATTTCCGTTCACCGAGCTGGTGTCATGTCTGCAAACTGCACACAGCTTTGTCTCCTCCATGCATTAATTTCCATCCAAATGCCCAGGCAGAGCCTCTATTAGCCACCTCTGTAGACAAGAGTGGATTATTCAGGGAAGCGTAACTAACTCTCTCTTATTTCCCTGAAATCTATACTCTGTTCCTCTGCTGGCAGATGAAAATTTACAAGTGAAAAAGTCTACTGTGTTTCCTTTGGTTTAGGTGTTTGGAGTTGGATTTAAGGAGGATTCTAGAGATTCCAAACAAGGTTTAGGCCTTGGAACCTGCTGCAGCATGCAGGCAGTCTTGAGTTCCCTGAAACCATCTCCCAGCCCCTCTTGGTTGGAAGAGAAGGGGGCTAGGACAAGGAGAGGACTCCTAGGGACACTTTCAAATGAAATTTGAAATGAATTATTGATCTGTAAGCAAAATTAATCATTGATCTGGGGAAACTGGGCAAATTTAGCCAGTTGGAGCAGCTCTTCTATGCAAGTGTCCTTGCCATGCTATAGCATCCTTCCCTTCAGGACTCTATGCCAGCAGCCAGAGAAGGACATTCTGGAGGAGAGCTAGGATGGAGCAGTGCAGCCAGGGAACTGAGACAAGAAAATCCAATTCCAGGTTGCTTTAGATGGCTCCAGAGTACCCAGTGCTGAAGGATTTGGAGACGGTGGGAGCAGAGGAATGGTGTTTGCCTGTAGGTTCACACCACCCTGCCTGGCATCAGCTGAAGCCCTCCTGCATGTGGAAATGCTGTCTGCATAATTTCACTGTTCTGTGACCTACAGGCCGGTCCCACCTCGCCTCTGACTGAAGCTGATACGAATCCATGTGCAGAGCATCCTGTGCCACCACTCCATCCTCACTGGCTGGCACTGCTGCCCAGTGTGGCTTTATCTCTGTGAAATAAAGGTCATTTTGGTGTTCTGCAGGTAGTGAAGGCTTTGAAGAGATGCTTTGAAGTACACTATAGAAGTAGACATTATTACTCACTGCCCAGGGATTTGGAGAATGTTTAGTCTGATTAAAAAGGCTTTGCATTCTGCTGGCAGGAAGCATGACATAAAGTGGAAAATTTTTCTGAGCTGAATTCAAATGAGTTGATTTTTCTATCAGCCCTTCTCCTAGAGAATGGGTACACTGTTCCCTGCACTTGATGAGGATTCATGCTCTAGCAAGGCTCACTCTACCAGTAAGGATTTGAATTTAGGACTGAAGTTTTAAGGGGTTTGATTTGAAATGAAGTTTATGGTACACTGGAAGACAGTAAGTACATCTGGCTCGGGAGAAGGGCTCACAGGGTTTTTGGTGCTCAGGATTTAAAGGCATGACAGATTTGGCAGGGACGGGAGCTGGAGTAGGGACTAAATTAGCAAATCTTCATAGCTAAAACCTCAGTGCATCCTTAGGGAGGATTGTATGTTATGTTTGGCTCCAAATAGTGCTATCAGACTCCAACTTCATAAACACCACATTCTTTCACAGGTGTTTGGGTTGGGGAAAGAAAACTGTGAGAAACAGGATAGGCTTATGGACTAGACATCTTTCATCTGAACTGCAGTAAACCTATTAACATCCCACAGGTGAGGAAGGGTTTGTGGCACTCTGCTGATAACAGCACTGACAGCAGATGTTTAGTGCCAGGCGAATTCTTCACAGCCAACCTCATTTGAAGCGCTGCTTCCAAAAATCATCAGCTGTATTTGGGGTGATGCTGAAAATATTTTAAATGGTGTTTCAGGAAGCAAAAACAAGAGATGGGTAGAAATTGCAGCTCACAAAGGCTGGCTTAAGTGACAATTTGTGTGGTAGCAAGCAACATTTATTTAGTTGATTTGAAGGGAAACAAATATATTTTACACCCACTCCTCTTGTGTCAAAATTTAGTTAAAAAACAGGTTTGCTGCTGAAGAACAATCAAGATATTTTCTCTTTCTGCTTTGCTTTTTAAAGGGACTAGAAAATAGGTGTGCGGTTTTCTCACATTTATGAGATACCTGAATCTTCTGAGCAGCTTGATTCCTTCCCCAGGTGTCTTTCTGATATTTGAATTAAATAGATGGTAATAGCGAATTTTTGGCAATTTAAGAAATAATTCTTCCTTTTCTGATTGCTTATCTTTTATTTTTTAATTTAGTAAGGTCATAATCCTACAGTTTCTCCTCTCATCCACACAGACCCTCCAGCCACACAAAGATAAGGCTAAAGTAAAACCAGAAAAATCCTTCTCTGGAAATGACAACAAAAACAACCAAACAAAAACCTCCACTAACAAACCACAGGGTTCAGCCTTTTTGGAAAGCAACAACCCACAGTGAGAGCTCACGGATTTTCTGCTGTCAACACACCTTTTGGTCAGCACACCCTCCTCCTGATATCCATCTTGCCACGAGACAGTCCTAGGTCTGGTTCACACTGGGGATTTGGAAGCCTGGCTACAGATGTTAACAGATGTTTCCTACTTTCCCCAGAGAGCGGGTACCACTTGCACATCCATAATCCCCTATGAGCTGATCCCTGTAACAAGATGCCACAAGGATTAATCTCACAGCTTCCAGGGGAGCTGCTTCACACAGAGAATTATTCCAGGCAACTCAAGATCACTGGGAGAAGGCCAATGCTGGGATGACAGTTACAGGCACAGCTCAGTTAAACCAGGATTAGTCTGCTGCTGCTGAAAGGGGCAGTGTGCCTCACCCCTGCTCCCCGCTCAGCTGGGTATGGGGATTCCTGGGAGCTGCAAACAGATGTTTGGCCAGGTGTGTGACTCCCAACAACTCCCTCTTTGGTAGCCTTTTGGGGTGGTTCATGATTTACAGAAGAGCACCCAGGACCAGCAGCACCAAATCACGGGCACGGTGTGGGACAGGGAGAGTGCATCACCTGTCCAGAGGCACTGCCAGGGTGAGGTGCTCCACGTGGGATGGACATGTGAGTGACAGGGCACCTCTGTGCCCCTCAGCTGTTCTGGAGACTCCAGAGGAGTCTGCTGGTGAGGGCTGCACAGACACCCCAGCTGCTCTCATAGCAGCAATGACCACGACGTGCTAGAGCAGCATCCTACAAGGGCTCAGGTGCATTCCCTGCCTCTTCTGCCTGTGCAGAACTTCTAAGACATGGGAAAGTAGTACTGATCGATGAGAAGCACTATCACAGCACAGACATTTCCCCTTTGAGCCAGCCTGACTTTTCTCCTGCAAAATAGTGCCATGCCTGACAATGGTTCAGGTGCACTGGGAGATAGCGTAGAGGTTAAATCCAACTCTGTTTATTCCTTATCCCGGTCACTTGCAATTCTGGATGGAGTCCTGCTACTTGGCAATCACTTTAACATCATCAATGAACCTCTAAAACCATCTTAGTGGCAAGATTAGCCACTACCACCCCGATGAGTTTATTTCATGCAGCTGAAATGAAGAAAACCAGTCTAAGGACACCATTTACAAATTATCTTTAAAAAAAAAAAAAAAAGGAGAAGGCTTGAATTATTTGTCAGTTGCCTTCAGGTTGCACTTCAGCAGGCCAGCCAGGACACCCTGCATGAATAGGCAGTGAAGCAGTGGGAGGCAAAGTCATAATCGGCTTTTGTGTTCTTTGATTATTGTTATCCAAACCAAACAAAGATTTGTGGTTTACTGCTGTCCTTCCTTTTCCTGTTTTCTTTAGATTAACTGCTGCACTGCAACATTGGGTGTATTAGCAATATTGTAGAACCTACTCAACAGATAATCTCTGCACCCCAGTTTAATGACTGCACCAACCTTGTTTAAAAGGAATCTGCTGCTTATCACAGACTTAAATTACAAGCCTTTTGCAGCAGTAACACTGGCTTTTAATGTCTGCAAAAAGCCATAAATGTTTTAGAGGGTTATAGAAATAACAGCCTAATGTAATGTGCTAACTAGGAATGTGCAAAGACTTGTCTAAGTATATCTGAAGCTTCTGCTTGCTCTATACCACTGGTCTTTACTTGGCAATAGGACCTATTTGCAGCCCTTGGACCACTCGTGATAGATGAGGCATTGCAGTTTTACTGCACTGCTGGCTGAGGTTATCTAGCAATAGTCACTGGAAGAATGATTAAATCTTGCAATTACCCTGTGCTTTCCTGTCTGGCATCCAAGCTCAAACACCTTCTGATGGAGAGGTGATTGCTCCGTGTATCTCTGCTAGTAGCCTGGCTTTTTTGGTTTTGAGATGTCAGAGGTGGGCTCATGGAGCACAGATATCTTACCAGCTCCATTTTATTTCCTTCTTTACTGGACTTTGGTCTTTTCCAGAAGGTGTACTTCTTCTGCAGCAAATCCTTGGGAATGTAGTTTGCCTCATTTTGTACACATTTCATTTCTCTCACAGAAACGCTTATTTATTCCTGCAAATCCAGCCTGCCTAAATCTGAGGACTGAGCTAGCTTCAACTCCTTTGCTTATTTCTTGTCTGCACAATTTCTTGCAAATTTTCCCCTATTCTGAGAGCTAAAAATACATCTGGGTGCTGCCTGGAGGCCATCTGAGAGCACAAAGGAAGGGGCAGCCTGAGCTTCATATGCATTGCTAAGCAGTGCATGAAGAGCCTTTCCCACAAACAGTGTTGCTTCTGTATCAGGCATCCACAAATACAGAAATCTGCCATTCCCAGAAGCAATTGCATACAGAAATATGCTCACTCCTTCTATTTAGCCAGTACAGATTCTTCTACAGAAAATGCAATTGCTACTGAGAGCTCCAACTTGTAATGACACCTAACAGGTGTAAAAGGGAAGAAAACTCAGCAGGGAGAAAAGCTACACCAACTCCCACCCCTGCAACCCGCAGAGCCCTCTCCTCCAGGAGTGTGTTTCTGTCAGGAATGAAACACAAGCTTCATCAGAGGGGAAACCAAATACTTTCTGCATTTTTCACTGTCTGAATTTCCTCTCGATTTCTCAAAGTCGTGTTCTTCTACCAAAGCTCTTGGGAGCGCTGGCTTTCAGAGCCACCACTGCTAAGGAGGAGATGAAACCAAGGTGTTGCTTCCTTGTTATCCAAGTGGGACTCTTTGTCCTACATACATGGAAAACACGACTTACTAGGTAAAATCCAAACCTCACAAATTAATTCAGATCCCCAAAAGATGACTGTTCAGATAAAATGTTTATTATAGAAGGGCTGGTAAACTCCCCTTGCTCTCATTTATTACTGCTGTGTTCAGAACAAACCACATGATGTCATTGAAGAACAGAGTTGCGAAATCCCACATTCCAGACCAGAACCCAGGAATGATTCCCAAATTAGGCAAATGACATGTGAAATATCAGTAAAGCATCTGAGGAGAAAAAAAATAAACCTACAAAGAAGCCAAACCAAAACAAGAAATCCTGAAGCCACTTGAAAAAAATTATGCTCTCCAAAACTGTTGTGTTAATGGCTCTTCACCTCCAATATATTCACTCAAACTGCAGGAGGTGGTTCTTGTTTTGGAAGTCCTTAACACATCTTCCCTCATTCTATGGGGAAGCACTGCTCTGCCAGAGGGATCTGCCAGAGGCCAGGCAGCAGCTGGCAAACATCTCAGAACAGGCAGGGCCAGCAATAGGGTCGGTGTTTACAAATGATAACTCATGTGAGCAGTGCTCACACCAGTGTTTGGGAAATAGCCCGCACCACCAATCTGACCTCCTGCCCAGATGGAATTTTTACTGATTTATTTATTTTATTTTTTTCCCCAAACAGAAATAAACCAAGGCCCCACACTGGAAACTGGGAAACTGCACAAAAGTCAGCAATGAAATACAGTCAGAACAATGCCCAATTCAGACGGTCTAGGGGGCCTTCTGCACAGTGTCCATGTCAAAATTTCCTCATCACAAGGAATTTCCTGCAAAACACACAGGATACTTTTACTACTGAGTGGGTGGCATTTGATACAGCATCCCAACTGGCCAGAGAGGCTAATGAACCAGGCATTATTTCACTGCTACCTCCCGAGAGGGACACTGCCTGCAGGAATACACCTCTGTCATCTCCTGCACAGCTTAGTCATACATATAATATATAATATAGATCATACCCTGCCATGCTGTGAAGTGCAGAGTTTAATAAGATAGAAATCATCTCTTTCATCCTTCCCCCTTGTTTCATGTAATTTTAGTGCCAATGTGCCCCTCTCCCCACATACAATTATTTAGCAGTGATGAAGCTCTTGCTATTGCTGAATACTGAAAGCAAAAGTATGTTGTGTTTGGCAGTATTGTGGCACAGGCACTTTGCTCCCTCATTTACTCCTCACCTTGAACATTGTGTGCAGTTTTGGTTGCTACAATATAGGAAGGCTATAAAGCCATTAGACAGTGTTCAAAGGAGGGTATGAAGATGGTGGAGGATCTAGAGAAGGGTGGTTGGTCACTGGAACAGGGCAGTGGTCACAGCACTGAGCCTGACAGAGTTCAAGCAGCATTTAGACAATGCTCTCAGGCACCGAGTGGAATTTTGGGGGCTGTCCTCTGCAGGGCCAGGAGTTAGATGATCCTTATGATTCCCTTCCAGCCCAGGATGTTCTGTGATTCCTATCATTCTATGATTTATGCTCCCTGTCTGGCTTGGCTGATGGTACAATTCACATGCTCAGTGCCCCAGGACGGTCTGCAGAACCATGGCTGTGATTTTCTCATATCTTACGTTTTTAAAGATGTGAAAGATCTGTAAATACGTTACCCTGGAAGCAGAGGCCCTGGTGATCAGCAAAAAGGCATAAATCTGGTGTAGGAATTGTTGATGTAGCAGCTGGGCCGTGCTGACCCAGCAGCTCGGGAAGTCTGTGCCCTGTTTGATGGCAGTGTGAACCCTGCGATTGTTCTGCAGCTGGGCCGATGCTGTGTGTTGTAATTAAAAGTGACCACAGAATCACAGAAACAGAGAATTTTGTGGAGGGGACCCGCTATGACCATCTAAGTCCAACTCCTGGCTCTGCACAGGAGACCCCAACCATCCCACCCTGTGCCTGTTGTCCAAATGCTGCTGGAGCTCTGTCAGGCTCGGTGCTGTGACCACTTCTTTGGGCAGCCTGTTCAGTGCTCACCACTCTGTGGGTGAAGAACCTTTTCCCAAAATCCATCCTAAGCCTCCCCTGACCCAGCTCCAGCGGTTCCTCAGGTCCTGTCGCTGGGCACAAAGAGCAGAGCTCGGAGCTGCCCCTCCCGAGGAAGCCGCAGCTCTGCCCTCACTCTGCTCTTCTCTTCTCCAGGCTGAACAACCAAGTGTCATCAGCCGCTCCTCGTATGGCCCCTCCAGACCCTTCCCCACCATCCCATCCCCCTTGGATCCTCTCTAATAAGAGCTGTTCATGTTGACCGAGGGAGCAGCGCAGGCCCTGGCAGAGAGGGGCCCGAAGCAGCGGGGAGCTCCGGGGGCAGAGGCTGCGGAGGCCCCGGCGGTGTCAGGCCCCAGTTGTGCCCAGCCCCGGTTGTGCCCAGCCACTGTTGTGCCCAGCCTCGGTGGTGCCCGGCCCCGGTTGTTCCGAGCCCTGGCGGTGTCCGCCTCGGCAGTGCCGGGTCCCGGTTGTGCCCGGTCCCGGCAGTGCCCGGCCGC